>PVIJ01006292.1:0-93782 GCA_004024925.1 Scalopus aquaticus | reverse complement strand
AAAACTTAAAAAAAAAAAAAAAAAAAAAAAAAGCCAATAGGAAAGCAAGAATCGGCATTAGTGACACTGAGGCCAGAGCGCCCACCTGCGTGCCCCACCCCCACACCAGGTGTACACCCCACGGGACCAGTGACAACTTCTGTCTCGATACTCATTCCTCTGTCCTAAGATGGCCTATTTCTGGAATCCCATGAAAGCATGCCGTGCTCCCCACTTTCCCATGGGACCCTGGAACCCAGGGACAGAGCCTGGCACATAGTAGCTGCTCAACAAATGTCTGTGGGCTGAGTCTATACCAAACAAACCCCAGTAACAGGAACATGGACCTTCAAGCCCTTAGTGGCTGTCTAGGTATTTTATTTCAAAGTTAGTTCTTTGAAACTTAGGAGACACATTTCCAGACTAGCCTCCAAAAGCGACATATCCTATAATTAAAGGGCCATGACAAAAGGATCAAATTTCATCTCCTTTGGTAATTGTTGTTTTTCCTATAGGCAAAGGGACCAACCAGTCTACCTGGGAAACATGGGGGGCTTCTCCCGGGTGCCCCACAGACACGCCAGGCATGCGGCAGGCCCTTTGAAGAAGTCACAGGGGTGTAATCAGCCAGATGGTAACAAGTATGGGGTGACCGTGACAAGCAGCATGTGGCTGTCCCAGGCCTCACGACTGGAACCTGGGCAAAAGGACTTCCACTGTCCAGGCAAGGATGGGGGGCACCACGGGCACCTGCCTGGCCGCAGAGGTATCCCCATCAGAAGGAGACTCGGGAAGGACGCCAAAGTCAAGGAGTGGCCGGGGGCAGAGGGCTGGGGGCTGTACAGTCAAGCTGTACCCTCGGCTGCCATCTACGGTCACGTGAGGACAGGCAGTCCACGTGCATGGCTTGCAGGGACAAGTGCGAGGGGTGGCTACCCTGGGGTGATTTCACCCCTTTTAAAGACCACTAAAGGGGTCTAACCCCCAGGACCAATTCAAGAACAGTCAAACGGGTCCCCTCTCTTAGAAGAGGGCGAAAGTATGAGCATTCTTCCAGAAGTGATTGGAATTCTCTATTTTCCTTCAACCAACAGGTGCGCACGGAGCACTGCTAAGGACGAGATAAGTGTGAGCCAGGGCCCATCACCGAGCCAAGAGGGGGCAGGAGCTGGTCATCAATATAGAACCAGGCCGAGCGGCCTAGCCATCGCTGCTTCCCGCTGCGGACTCCTGCTGAGAGGCGGCCTCACTGACTCGCACTTCCGCTGAACCCAGCCCAGCGAGGCTGCAAATTCAGTGGTGCCAAACGTGGGCCTTGAACAGCCCCCGTGGTCCCGTGGATCTCGGCAGGGCCTGGAGTTAGGGGCCCAGGGACTTGGGTCCACTGGGGACTTGGGCCAGGTCAGTTTAAGAAGAATCTCCCTTTCCTCAGTGGAGCCAAAACAGGTAAGAAAGATGGAAAAGCTCTGACTCAAAATTCTCCTTTTGTAAAGTGAGCTTGAGGGAGAATCCACTGCTTGCTACTGAAAAAACACCTACTGGGCAGCAGGAACTGTGCTGAGTGCCGGCAACATGGTGGTGATCGAGCCAGAGTTCCCCAGAGCTCACTGAGAAATAACAGCATTCCACTGTGAGGTATTTTTTTGAAAGCATAAGGAAGTTACTTATGCCAATGTGTTCTTATCCAGACAGTTATTTTTAAGTAAAAGGAAGATGGGCGAGAAATATTTCCCCTATCAGGCCCAGCGCTCCCAACTAACAAGATACACTAGGGCCTCTGTGACACCGACCACAATTATAATCAGTGTATGTTTGCCAGAGTGTGGCCACCTCTCCCACTAGAGTTTAAGCTCCATGAGGGCAAAGATAATAATGCATGTTCATATTTTTAGCCGAATCCCCAGGATAAAGACTACCTGGCTAGAGCATCATTTCACAAGAGGTGTGGAAGAAGAGATGACAATGAATGTCTTCGGTGAGCTTTATGAGATGAGATTTTTATTACTTGATAACACCTGTATTTTCTTTCTTTTTTTTTTTTTTTTTTAAATAATGAACTTTCCGGCATCTAAAATCCAAAGAACAAAAATTATGGGAAATGTACATGAGTCACAAGGCCAATCATAAAACTTTAAGAAATCTGGCTTCTGGGCCTCCCTGGTAGCGCAAAGGGTTGAGTCTCAGCACTATGAGGCTAACCGCAGCCACTGCAGCACGAGTTCGATTCCCACATGGCTCAGCAGACCTCTCCTGCCTCGCCCGCTGCTTCCCTCAGCAGTGTACTTCAGGAGATCTTCCTGTTCTGCTCTCCACCTTGTCTCTGGTGAACCCTCTCACCACCCCATACCTCTGGCCTACACCCCAGTTCTTGTATGCATAAATAAATAAATCTAAAAAAAAAAAAACAGGCTTCCGGTGGCAGAGGGGTATACTGAGAAAGGCGAGAGGCAGCTGGGAAGTTCAAGTCAACCTGAGCTAAAATGACTCCTCCTTTGGTGCAAATCTTCAGCCACCTGACAGACATGAGATATGTCGTGCACCAGCAAGAAGATCAGGGATACGGGAAAGAGGAAACACACAGAAAGAAGATTCTCAAGCAGAGACCATGGAGAGAGGGCACAAATGTACCCAGAGCACTGCTGTCTAAGCAAGATGCCTACTGCCTTCACCAGCCTGACCTAAAGATGAGAGCGTCTCCCTCAGGCAGCACATGCTGTTGCCTTGCTGCCCCTGCAGGCTTTAAAATGCCTTTGAAAGCGATGTATGAATGTGTCCATATGTCCCTTATTCTAGGGAGATGAGCGTCCATCCCAGAGGAGAGCGCATGAAGCCCTAAGGAAGAACATCATTGGGCCTCCCTGGTGGCGCAGCGGTTAAGTGCTGCACTGTGGAGCTGTCGGCAGCGGCCAGCGGCGACGCAAGTTTGACACCCAGCTGGGGAGAATCCCACATGGCATGGCAGACCTCTCCTGCCTCTCCCGCCTCTCCCGCTGCTCCCTTCAGCAGTGTATTTCTGTTGGTCTGCCTGTTCTGCTCCCCACTCTGTCTCTGGTGAATCCTCTCGCTGCCCCACGCCTCTGGCCTGTATCCCAGCTTGTATAAATAAATAAATAAATCTTTAAAAAAAAAAAAGGGAGGGGGGCATCATTTCTACCCCTGAGAAGCCCTCATGGTCAAATGGGAAACAAGCAAAACAGACAGGAACATGTACAGTGAGACCAGTGTCCCCTAGAACTGAGAGTTCAGAGACAGGATTACACCCTGGACTGGTGCAGTCCCAGGAGGCTTCCTGGAAGAAGCAGCTCATGACAGTCCCACTCTGCTCACTGAGAAACTGAGCATGGTCTGGGGCCTATCACACTGAGTAGATTTGAGCTGGTCTGCAACTGCCACCCTCTAAACAACCGAACTCTAACATATTTCTAGCCTCGTTGGCAGTGCCAGATCCACTCCTAGTGGATAAGGACCCCCCCTGCACTTACAATGCCATGGATCTGAGCCACTTTGCTGCATAAGTCCGGACGCCACTTCTGAAGAGCCACATAGAAAGGGTTTTTCAGGAGATCTTCATCATACAAAGCCATATGGACTTCAGATGGGGCAAAATGAGTCTCCTGTGATGAAAGCAAACAGCAACAAATGATCACTTTCAGATTTATATCACCATAAAAGTCTTGATCTAAAAGCACCCGTGACATGTATGATTCTGCTCTGCAGAGTGTTTTTCTAGTGTACAGACTTCCAACTCCATCAGGAAATATCAAAGATAACCCACCAATTCCAAGATCACTCTTTTTATTGATTAAATGAATAAATTATGTGCTATCTAGTCAAATGCTAAGTCATTGCAAAAGTATAAATGGCTATTTTTAGAACATCTTACAAGGCCAAAATTATGACATTTAAAAAATATGCATTCATTTTAACGAAATATTTAGGGATACATAAAAGTATGGAGTAATAATAAAAACCTACCACCCAGAATTATCAAATTTTAATAGTTGGCCATATTTGTCACAGATTTTCTTTGAATAAAATCCATCAGCATAGACTGGAATCCCACAAGGGTCCCTTTCTGATCCTATTCTCAATCCCAAGCACTATCCTACAGTTTTGCATATCCTTCTTGCCTACATTTCTATTCCTTTACTACTCATAGCTCTGTAAACAATATAAAGTACTGTTTTGTGGGCTTCAAACTTTACATAAATGACATACAGTCAATACCTTTAAGTGTATTCTGAACACACACTTCTCAATCAACATTATATGTTTAAGTCCATGCAGGCTAATCCACTCAGCTCTCATTCATTCACTAATTTCTACTGCATAGTATTTTTTTAAATTTATTTATTTATGCACAAAAAATGGGGAGTCGGCCAGAGGTGTGGGGGATAAGAGGATTCACCAGAGACAGAGTGGGGAGCAGAACAGGCAGATCGACTGAGGGGAGCAGCGGGTGAAGCAGGAGAGGTCTGCTGTGCCATGTGGGAAGCTCCCGGGCTGGGGATCGAACTCGTGCTGCAGTGGCTGCGGGTAGTTTTATAGCGCTGCACTTAACCCATTGCGCCACCATGGAGGCCCTGCATAGTATTCTTTCAATTGAACATGCCACAGTTTAGCCAATATCCTATATTAAGTTGCTGCCACATTTTCAGATTTACAAACACTGTGGCAATGAACACTCTTATTCCCTGATGTGTTTTCTGAGCATATAAGTAGCAATGTCCCTCCTGGAGGCCTGTCAGGGTGCATCTCCTGTACCCTCAGCAGGCGTGGACAATGCTTCCTACCCCCGCGACAAGTACATGAGCTACCCCTCTTCACATCAGCACTTCCTGGTACCACCAAATTATCTCATTTCCCTCAATCTGCCAGTACAAAATCCTTTATCTCTATTTTAAATTTAATTTCTCTACTATTTCCTATAATTTCCTTATTTTCTACAAATTACGTCTTCTGCCATTTTTCCAATGAGCTGTTGGCCTTTTCCTTACAATTTATACTTCTTTATATAAACAGATACTAAAAGATGTTGCAAACATCTTCTCCCAATCTATGACTAATCTTTACACTGTTTTGAATGAGTGTTTTCAGAAATAGGAGTGTATGGTTTTAACGTACCTGAACTTGTAAATCTTCGCTCCAGTGGTCAGTGCTTTTGGCTCCTAGAAAACCTGCCTATCATCTGGCATGCCTCTTTGAGTCCTCCTATCAGGTGGTGATGTCTACTTCCCCACCCCTTGATTCTGAGCCAGCCCTGCATTTTGCTTTAGCCAAGCAACAGACAGAATTTACACTCTGATTTCTGAGTTTCAGTCTCAAGAGGCTCTGCAGATTCCACTCTCATTCTTTTGGTACTCTGAAACCTTCACGAAGGGCTAAGTGATGAAAGACTGGAAAAAGAGAGGCCCAGATGGCCAGGTAAGCAGTCAATGATCAGCTGAATGCAGTCACCTAAGTTCAGGTGAGACTGGAAGAACCACGCAGCCTACCCACAGAATAGCAACAAATAATAAACTCTGTGGTTTTAAACCACTACATTTTGGGCTAGTTTGTTATGTAGCAAAGGGTAACTGAAACACATTCTTTTCCACTCCAAAGCCATAAAAATATTTTATGATTTCTACGTACCTCAAAGTTTTTCATTTTTACTTCTTCAATTTATCTAATTTTTATACACACTATAAATCAGGAATCTAATTTTATTTTTTCTGTGTGGTGAGTTGTCTTAGTATGTTTAGGCTCTGTAAGAAAATGCCAGACTGGATAGCTTAAGCAACAAACATTAATAGCTCACAGTTCTGGAATCTGAGAAGATAAAGATGAAGATGTAGACAGATCTGGTTCTTGGTGAGGCCTGCTTCCTAACTTACAGATGGCCAATTTCTTGCTGTATCCTCATGGTAGAGAAAAGAGAGCTCTCCTTTTTCTTCCCCTTTTTATAAGGGCATTAATTTTATCAGGAGGGCCTTGCACTCATGACTGAATCTAATCCAAATTAGCTCCCAAAAGCCTCACCTCCAAATACCGTAACATTAAGGATTAGGCTTCATTGGATGTGTGTGTATAGGGTGGGGAGGTGATAGGGAGGGGGTAAGGACACAAACATTCAGTCCGTAGCATAAGCCAAATTATTTATTTTTAAGTCTATCCTTTTTATACCTAGCTAAATATGCAACCTTTGTCATACTCCAAGTTCCCGCATGTTTGGGCTATTTCTGACATCTACTGTTTCAGAGGCTTCAATAAGTGCTATCCAACATATATCTGTAAGAAATGCAATTACACATATAATGTAAGTTTTAATTTTCTATCAGTAACAACTGAACTTTTTATTTTTCCATTAGTAAAAATAAAACAAGTGAAATTCTTATTTTTCTATTATTAACAACGAAACAAGTGAAATTTTTAATAATGTTTTATTTATCTTATTGTATCCCAAATATTTTAACATATATCAGTATTTTAAAGTTACTAACAACATATTATGCATTTTTAACATGTAGACTACTATTTTACGTGACTACAGTTTCATAATAAGCAATTGATATCTTGTAAAGTAAGTACTCCCCTATCTTGTTCTCAGAAATTGTCTGGTTATTCTTAATTCTTTACAGTATTAGATGCATTAGAATCAACTTAACAACTCTATGAAAAATTCTGTTTATAGAGTTTTTATGGACTAGAGAGTCAACACCTTTATAGCAATGAACATTATCCATGAACATGGTATGCCTCTCTATGGCCATCTTCTATATCTTCCAATTAAATTTTCTCTACAAATATCATGAATCATAAACTTTCATTACAGTATTTATGTATTTTATATAGATTTTACTACTGCTGTGAAGGGGCCTCCGTTGCCCTAACCTGCTTCTCTTACCACACACAGAGTGATCTATAGAGAGAAATATGAAAAATGGGTACAGAAAAGAAGTTAGTCATGTCATTCCATCTCTCTGAGCCTCTATCACAGTCTGTGCAATGGGGACTATTAATACTTGTTTGCACAACTTCCTTTTACATGCCACCCTCACTATTTTTACCGTACTGCATTCCAATGTACCACCAGCAACTGCAAGCCTACATGGTGCCTTTGTGAGAATTAGAAAAAATATTCCATTTCCCCAGTGGATGCAGCACTGTGTTCAGGCACATGGAGTGATAAGCTCATAGGCTATATATGGGTCCCATACACTCTCCACCCCTGCACCATGAATAATCTGCACAATTGTACACGTCAGTTCTATTCTTGGTGTTTTCCCTTTAAACACCTACTCCCTTTTAAAATGTATTTTTTAAAAGCCATTATTGCTTTAAATGAAAAAATGGTACCACTTCTCATAAAGAGAAGATAATTTTTTTAATTATAAAAACAATTGACATTATCTAAAACCTTGCTAGATACTATTGCTTGCCAAAGGTTCTAGCCTTCAGCTAAGGCCTCTTCTTTTCATTAAAAGGAGAAAATTAGAATTATTAAAGAGCACCAAGTGAAAATATCCTTGATACAATCAGATGAGTGAAAAATGAATGAAAAACTGAATTACTTTTGATCTAACAATATTCCATAATAACAACAGCCATTTGAGATCATCTTTAGTCCAGACACTGTGATAATGTCTATGTATCCTTATCCCACTTTAATGCTCACAATACCAATAGGTAACCAACTATAACTAGTGCTCACAATATCTATAGTTATCTTTAACCCCCATGTCACTGATAAAGAAACTGAGGCTCAGTTCGTTGACTCAGTTCGGTAATACCAAAATTTATTCTAAATCCATGCCTTTAACCACTACACCCATCACATAAAATAAATATGCCTGGCTTAGAGGATAGTTCATGAACCACAGATGGACATAAGTCTTACTTCATTTTCCTCAAAAGTCTCCATGACAAAAAGGTGCACAGCTCCTACAGTGAATTCCCTCAGTCTGGTCTGGCCACAGCTGTCTTGGCTATTACCCCTCCTAGGGACTGCCTGAGGAGGCCCTTGAGCTCCCTGCCAATCCTCTTAGGCAGAAGAGGCTAGCATAAAAATGGCTAAATAGAATCTTTTCCTTGCCCCCTGAGACAAATCTGCAACAATTCAGGTAATGAATTATTTAATTCAATTATTACTGGAGCCCAGATAATCCTTTTGTGAGGCCTTATCAGGAAAACTGGGTAATGTAATTTTGCTGACAGAGTGACAAGAAAACAAAATCCTTCTGGTTCCTGACACATTTGGTTCTATGCGGCAGGACACAAAAGTAAAGATGCTTTGGACAGAACAGGCTGTGATATGTTCAGACAGGCTGGGAAGAGATACTCTTTCTGTCCCTCAGACAAGATGCTGGCAGAGTAACAATACCTCCAACCCAGATGGAGGTCACAAGGGCAAACTTCAATGGAGGAGCTAAGAACTTGGCAGAGAGGCAAGGAATACGCCCAGAAAAGTGAAACACAAATCCAGAAAAGCGCTGGGAGGGGTAAGGTCCAGATAGAGAAGGGAGAAACAGAGAAGGGGAAGGGATGAGGGCGTAAGGGTGGCATCACTGGAAGAGCAAAGGTCTTCAGGAGGCAGAAATAGGCACAGAAAACCCTAAAGCAGACTTCTTTTACACTCAATGAGAAGAAGTCCAGGGAAACAATAAGACTCTAAAAAGAGTGAATAGGAGAGGGGAAGCACAGTAAAGGAAGGACCTGAACACATCAAATGTTCAAAGGGTACAATGCATGAACTATGTAAATGCAAAAGACCCTTGGAAAACGGGACAGAACTTGCTGTTATTAAGTTTCAGGTTATCTGTTTTTCCTTGGACATCAGTCCTCCTGATTGCTGAAGACTGAATCCTCTGCTCAGCACCATTCCCAACTTTTCTGTCCCAGGGTAATAGGCAACATGAAATAAATACATACAATCTGGTCCTTAATGCCAGAGTTGAATTCTTACATAGGGGTGAATGGTTAAAAATAACTTAATACCCTGACAAGCTGTATTTCAAAAATTAGTGTTATATTTTAAAGAACCATGCAAAGTAAACAGACTAAAAACAGGAGTAAATTCTCTTTTAAATTCTTTAAAAAAAAAAATCCCTCCCCACTTCTCCCTCCCCCTCCCTTCCCCCCATCACCTCAGCTCAACTGATGGGATGATTTGCAGAAAATCCAGTGAAAGTAGCTAGAAACGGGCCTCCCTGGTGGCACAAAGGGTTAAGTGGCAGCACTATAAAGCTATTCCCAGCCACTGCAGCATGAGTTCAATCCCCCACCAGGGAGCTAACCCACGCGTGTCTCACCCGCTGCTCCCCTCAGCAGTATATTTCAGTCAGTCCTTCTGTTCTGCTACCCACTCTGTCTCTGGTGAATCCTCTCAGTCCACCCCCCCCCCCATACCTCTGGCCTACACACCAGCTCTTGTGTGCCTAAGTAAATAAATCTTAAATTAAAGAAAGAAAGAAAGTAGCTAGAGACACCAAACACCCCTCAACATGAGTTATCTGAGGTTACTCTATTAACAGGAGAGTCAGGCGAAGCTGCAAACCAGTATGGGGCATTTCAGGAGGTGCTGGTTTTGTGGTCTTCGGCTGTCCTGCCAGCCCAGATGAGTCTGGGTGGCCAGGGACCATATGGTGACAGCGTGCAGCCTGGCTCAGCAGAATCTAGCACAGGGAAGTCTGCACCTCCCAGAAATGCATTCCCTGCCAAAATCTCCCTGCTGTGGCTGCTCCAGCTCTTTTAAGACCCCGACAAAACCCTGACTAGGCCCACTTTCCAACTCATGAGTAATATTCTCCAGCTGGTTTAATTTGTGCTACAGAAGTCAAAAAAAAAAAGAGAGAGAGAGAGAACTTTCTATCCCTCTATATTCACTATCAAATGGAAGCAATCTGACGATATAACACTGGTGTCCTTCTGGCCTGTCACATCGATGGAGCCTGTCCATATTTTTCTCAAAGCACGCAGTCGACACCTGGCTCCCAGCAGGCACACCGAACTGCTGACTGCTTAAACAAAATGATAGTGTGGTATTCGAGGAAGCTCAAGCTCCCAGGGAGAGTTCATCTCTGAGGAGCTGGGAACTCATAGCCCATATCCAAAGAAGAAGGGCTGGCCCTGGGCAGTAGCCCTGAAGGCAGACACTGGCCCAAAGTCCACAACAGAGACTGCCTGAGAGCTGGCCAAACACAGTGACAGCCAGAAAGTGGAGGGTCAGACAGGGAGAGGAGTGTGTGGGAGAGGGGCGTGACCAGCAGGGAGTAGAGAAATGTAAAGGAGTCCCTCGGAACGCCATGATGTCACCCTGCTCCTGGAGTTTCAGGGAGAGCCACCAGCACCCTCCTCCTTGCTGGTCTCTGGATTCTTCAGGTCTTTCTAGGCCTGGTATCTATCATCACAGAGTCCTCTTCCTCTGCTCTAGGAAGAAGTTTCTGGATACCAACCTAACACTGGTGCTTCACAAACAGAGGGAGAGCCCAGACACAAAGACTAACAGCACACAGACACATGAGTACCAGCAACCAAGCCACTGCCCTCAAGAGGGCAACACCACCCAGGGCAGTACAATCAAGACCTTGACCCCAGACCTGACCCTGGGCAGAGACAACTACTCACTCTTCCAGCACTGCTGCCAGGCAGGATTATCTCAGTGACAAGCCAAGATGGGGAGAAATCACCCAAAGTGTCAGTTGAAAATATAAACCTACCCAACTTCAGAGCACCACGGCTTTCCACTCGGGCTGGCCAGAAGTATCTGTTCCTGCTCTCATCCTGGGCCTCCCCCCACTTGCAGGGGGTCCTTCAGGCTCACTCCCCTGGTTTTCAGTCAAACCTGTCTTCCCAAAAGAAAACAAAGTGATGAGCATTTGAGGTCTGTGCAGTATCTGCAATGCCTTCCTTTCTGCCTTATCAGATCTCAACCCCTCTGCTTGGCATGAGGGCCTCTCACTTCCGACCTCCAGTGCTCACTCAGGGGCGCATCTTGCAGCCTCATCTCCCTCTCTTGTCCCCAAAGCTCCCACAAAGAGATGGGTTCTGCCTTCTCCTTCTTCTTCTTCTACTCATTTTGTCCTGAAAATTACTATTCCCTGCCAAGGTCCTCATTTGGCCCGTGAGTGACTGAGACCTTAAGCCACAGAAAATGGCCAAGTTCTGAGCCCTGGCCACCAACAGCTGCCAATGCAATAACCGAAGGACTGACCACTGAGTGAGTCTGGGCCCAGGGGCCCAACTCTGAACTCCCAGTCTGCCTCAGCACACCCCTGGTGAGGTGGGTCTCGAAGTGTTGGTATTCCCTGCTCTTCTCTAGGGCTGATGGGAGGTGCATTACTTAAGATAGGGGTCTCTCTCCGTGTAACGCACAGACTTAGAAAATCCCAGCTCCCCTGCAAACTGGTAGCCCCTCCAGTTCCACTAGCCTCTCATTCCCTTAATGTCCTAAACTCTCCAGGAAGGCGACGCGCCACTTGCTACCGCCGCCCACCAGGGGCTGCAAATGTCCAAGTCCCCCGCAAGTCCCCAGCACCTGGCGGAGTGGCCAGAGGGGTACGGACTCAGAACCTCTGAGCAGTCCATTTTCAACGAAAAGAACTGAACAGACCCAGACTCCAGAACATCCTAGTTGCTTTACATTTTCCCTGGAGTCATCTTTACCCAACAGCACGAGGAGTCCCAGCGAGATTCCCCTTTTCCTCTTCTGCACCTTCATCACTACCGAAGACCACAATCGCCCGGCCCGAGGTACCGGACCCCCTACCCACTGTCAGCCCTCCACTCGTGCGGGCAGGCCGCCCACAAACCTCGGAAACTACTCAGCCCATGAGCACGACCCCTTCAACGCCTCCAAGTCCGAGATCCCAGGACCCCCAACCCGCCGCCCGTCCCGGAGCCTCCGGGGTCAGAGGGCGCATTCTTTACCCTGCCTCTCCCAATCCGGATACAAAGAGCAGATCGGCAAATAAAGCCCGGGAACGGACGAGAGCCGGGAGGGCACCGGTAGGGCGCTCCACGCAAATAGAGCCGAGGGTGGTGAGGGCCGCCCCGCATGGGCTGGGGCGCAGCGAGGCGCGGGCCAGGGTGAGGAATGAGCCCTTCCCCCCTCCCACTATGAGGCTCCGCCCGGCCTTAGATCCGAGGCGCAGCCGCCCGGAGGGAGGGAGGCACAGAAGACTGGAGGAAGGACACTTACTTAAAAGACTACATAGTTTCACTCCCCGCCCTTCCCGGAGCCGCGGCGATGCCTCCCGGCCCCTCGGCTTGAGCCTCAGTGCCCACCACCCCTGCGCGACGCTAGGCTCTACTAGCCGCCTCCCGCCGTTGGGCGGAGCCGCACTCGATCAGCCCAATGAGAGGCTGTTCTTACTAAGAATGACGTGAGAACGGAGCAATCACTCAGTCCGCCCGGTCGGGGGGTGGGGCTCAGGCGGTCCTGAGCGCTTCCTACTCTGACCGCCCAGCCCAGAGCCACCGACTGCGCGTGCCCGGAACGGGAGGGGGCGGGGCCAAAAGCAGATCTGACACTAGGGGTGGGGTCCGAGCCAGGTGGCTGGGAAGTGGGCAGGACAGGGGCAGGGAGACCCCAGAGTCCGCCCGCTCCGCGACACCCTTTACGGCTCGCTTTGGAGGAACGAGGTGCCCAGGCCTACGACGCACACAACTCGTCACCGGCAGGGTCTGGGAGTCAGTCGTTCCTGGATTTTACTTCCCTCGCTTGAACTCTGTTCAGGCTGCTAAGCTCCCCCTTTTTAACTTGGACCTCAGTTTCCCCTTCCGTAAAATACAGACGTGTTGCTGGATCAGCCGACGGCCAGTAATTCAGAATTGTAAAGGGGTGCGGAGGAGGGAAAACGAGGGTCTACACGTGACCTCCCTGGTCCGAGGGATGGACCGGGGATCTCCCAGCGAGGATGGGCGGGGGTGGGCGGATCCTATAGAAGCCCGCCCGGGCCGCCCTGGGCAGCGGCTAAGGCGGAGCGCGTTGCTGGGTGGTCCGCCAGCCCGGGTGACGGCACCCGAAGAGGATGGGGTCCGCAAGTGGGGCTTTGCGGGGTACGGTCGTGGAGGCGAAGGCTGTGCGGAGACTCGGTGTGTGACTCGGCGCTCAACTGCGGACGATGGGATGGGGGCAGCTAACGGGGCTCCCTCTCTGGTCTGTGGAAGTGCCAAGCGCGCGCCCGGATCGGGCTCCGACGACAGCAGCAGCATGGTCTACCTCGGATTGGGCCATGAGGAGCGCGCGGGCAACCTAGCCCAGGGCAGCAGTCGGGCCTGGCGGCGTCCTGCCTCGCTGAGGGCTTGAGCCGGAGAAGGGTGGCGGCGGCGGGAGCGCACCGTCATGGCGAGAGAGGAGTGCGAGGCGTGGCTGGACGCTCTCAACAAGGCGACCGCGTGCCACCACCACCTGGTGCTGACCGTCGGCGGCTCGGCGGACTCGCAGAACCTGCGCGAGGAGTTGCAGAAGACGCGCCAGAAGGCGCAGCAGCTGGCGGTGGCCACCTGCGCCCGGCTGACGGCCGCCCTGCGCGACCCGAGCCTGGACGCCGAGGAGCGCGCTGAGTTCGAGCGCCTCTGGGTGACCTTCTCCGGCTGCCTGGACCTGCTGAAAGCCGACATGTTGCGCGCGCTAGTGCTGGGCACGGCGTTTCCATTGCACAGGCCGCGGCGGCCGCTAGTGCGCACCGGCGCGGCGGGAGGCACAGAGGGCATCACGGCCCGCGCCCTGAGCGCCCGCAGGCTGCGACACCAGGCGGACAGCGACTTCGACGTGCAAGAGCTGCGCGAGCTGGAGCGGGAGATCTTTCAGGTGGGCGAAATGATACAAGACATGGAGATGAAAGTCAACGTGCCCCGCTGGACTGTGCAGGCCCGCCAGTCGGCGGGCGCCGAGCTCCTACCCAGTGCCAGCGCCTCCTCAATGTCCACAGAAGAGCGCTTGGGGCCCTGTGACCCAAACAAGGCCGTGGCCATCGCGGTTTTCAGTGCAGTGCTACTAGCGACTGTGGCCCTGGCCGTGTGCGTGGCAAAAATGAGCTGACCACCACCGCCACCGCTCCCTCCCCAGAGACCCCTCTGAGAATGAGCCCAACTGCCAGGTTTGGGATGGGAGTGGGATCTGGCATTTTTAAGGAGAATGGCTCTAAAGCCGCGCGCGTGCGTGCGTGCTTGCGTGTGTGTGTGTGTGTGTGTGTGTGTGTGTGTGTGTGTGTGTGTGCGCACCTGCGTTTTAAACACAGATCTTCCCCGGGCAGAACATAATTTCCTCGTCTTGACCGGAAAGAGTTAATTTTTCCGGGCAGCCAGCGCATTACCGCTAATATATGCAAGAGCTTTATCCCGTATTAATAGAAGATGGTCCACAGTGACCCCAGATCCCTCAGAGTTAATGGGTTATTCTGTGGGCTTCTGGGCCGTGTTTACACCGAGTCCAATCTTGATGCCCCCACCTCTGTTGGCTACTACTTCCACCCTTCAGCACGGGGCAGTTTGAAAGGGGGATGAAATGAAGTGTGTGTATTAGTGTTTGGGGGGAGGAGGGGGTCGTTTTGCAATGTGTGGGTGATGGTTTGTTTCCTGGACAAGAAACACATTGCCATGAAATGCAAGCAGTTTTTGTTACCTTAAACCTTTGGGGCCTAAACTTAAGAGAGTGTACAAAGAAGTTCTTGCAAAGTGCTTTCTCTGTGGTCCACCATTGTGCTTCTGAGCAGAGTTTATCCATTAGTCACCAAAGAAGCTAGAGGCGCTTTGGAGTGACCTTTGTCTTGGGTCTGACTTGACTTAGGAAACCAGAGAAGACTCTTTAACCGGGGCCTGATGGGTTTGGATCCACTGCATGTACAGCCGATCTGGAAGGTCTTTCTGCAGTCTGGCTGCAGGCCTGGAGAGGCCCCCCACCCTATTTAAATAGGCAGCTTCTTCTTCTTGGGGCTTGTTTCTCTTCCAGAACTAGACCAGAGTTTTTGATCCTCCTTTGGGGGAGGACTGTAGAATCCTCTTTGGAGTCCTTAATCCTATCTATCACTTGGAATTTGCCTGTTGGCCAGTAGGAGAGCTGGATTTGGAGGGAGCTGCGAGGCCCTCTGACCCAGCACTTCCTCTTAAGAGGGTAAATCTCTGGTACACAGAGATTTTGAACCAGTTAGCCCTGGAACTGGGTGATAGCGTAACAGATTTTACTTGGAGTTTGAAAAACTTTTTATTTTGAAGTAAAAATAAATTTATTTATTTATTTTACATCTTAAAAGGATAGGTTTATTAGGAAAAGGAGAAAGAAAAAGAGAGGCGCCTGCATAGACACAGGCAGGAGAGAGAGCTGCCTGTGAAACTTTTTAAAAATAAGATCATTTGTAAGGAAAAATCACATGAAAAATCACAAGAAAAATCACATGATAAAGGACATTTCTCATGTCAATTGAATTATATTCCAACGAAATCAAACCGTCCTCTTTACTTACATGCTTAGGTTACCAAATACACATCTGCATCTATTTTTACAACAGATCTTCTTAAGGGCAGGAGGTCAGAGCATAAACTTCTGGAGTCACAGGTATAGATGATAGGTGATAAATGGTGCCTGCTTTTTTTTTTTTGGACAATAAAGAAATGTGGAAAAACCCCAGGGACCCAGTGCCTCCACCTCCCACTTATGATCCAAAGAGAGCATTGGCAGGAAAATGAAACTGAGAAAACATGTCTTTAACTCACTAAAGGTAATTCGGATCAGAATTCAGAGACTTCGGTTTGAGTGAAAAATGATGAGGATTTTTTTTTTTTTACCCCAGAATTGAGAAAGGGGGTCAGGGGAGGGAATTAGCAGTTTTTTTCATGAGTACAGAGGGCCAAGGGACAGCGAGAGGGCTGGGGGGCACTCAGTCCTAAGGACCACCCTCCCCACCCACACCTCCCCTTTCTTCTCCCCTCAGTGCACAGATTCCATTACCTTAGATAGTGAAAACATGAGATTTGCTTTTGAGTGTAATCATGGTTTTGTTTTGTTTTGTTTAAGATTTACTTATACGTACAAGCTGGGGTGCAGGCCAGAGGTGTGGGGCGGTGAGAGGGTTCACCAGAGACAGAGTGGGGAGCAGAACAGGCAGATGGACCGAAATACACTGCTGAGGGGAGCAGCAGGCAAGGCAGGATAGGTCTGCTGTGCCATGTGGGAATCTCCCTGGCCGGGCATCGAACTGGCGCTGCACTGCCAACAGCTCCACAGCGCTGCGCTTAAGCACTGAGCCACCAGGGAGGCCCAGATCATGGTTTTAAAAGGCCCAAAATGTCTTAAGCTAATCAAGTTTTATAACAGGGGCCTCCCTGGTGAAGCAAGGGGTTAAGTCTTAATACTGTGAAGCTATTGGCAGCCACTGCAGCACAAGTTCCATCCCCCGCCAGGGAGCTTCCCACATGGCACAGCAGACCTCTCCTGCCTCATCCGCTGCTCCCCTCAACAGTGTATTTGAAGGGATCCACCTGTTTTGCTCCCCAGTCTGTATCTGGTGCATCTTCATCCCCCCTGCCCCACACACACATCTCTGACCTCCACCCCAGCTCTTGAATGCATAAATGAATAAATATTTTTTGAAAAGTTTTATAGCAATAATGAATAAACTCCTGTCTCATACAGCCTAGGTGAATCTGATAGGCATCTCATCAAATTCTTTTGCACCTAACTGCTCACGGCCCCTTAAGAGATGACAAAGCTTTCTAACTCCCTTCTCCTGCATAAAACACAAGATGGAATCTTGTCACCTTCCCCAGAGTCCCATCCTTCTCAGGCAAGAGGAGGCTGGGACATTGTATGATGCAGAGTTGGGAAATACCCCTAAGAATCAAACCCCAAATATATTGTTTCTAACACTACGATTCTATTCTTACCAGTGTGTTTTGGTTCATGAAAAAAAATTGTTTTGTAGAACCTTTTAAAGAAACAAGCATTAGATATTTTGTATGCCATTGAGAGCCATGGAACAAATTTCTTTGTTGTTACTCTTGACACCCTCTTGGCAGATCTGCAGGTACTTACTTAAATGTACAATTAGATGTGTGCCTGATTCGGAGGCACTCTTCTACCACTGAAATTACGGTAGCGATAAAATGTTGCAAAAAAATGAGCCTAATCACAGCTATATGAATTCTTTAACCTGTCCACCTAAACAAATTTCAAACTTTGAGTTTAGAAATTTTAAGCATTAGGATTATTTGACATTATTTGGAGTTAGACTTTGCCTAATAGAATGTTTGCCATAAGATGCAAGCAAAGTCACTTTCTGCTCAGTATCTCTCTGCTTTTATTTCTATATATAATTTAAGAGATTGCTTTCTGGTAAGCCTACTTCAATTTAGATGTTTAATATCAAAGTCATCTATCTCATAAAAGCATTTGGTATGATATTATACCATGATAGAAAGTGATAGAAATACAAAAATGCTAAATGTTTAGTGGAGGGTCTATATGACAAGGTCAATGTTAAGTCTAAGGTAGAGGGCAGCTACTTCCCCAAATTAAAGGTAAAAGTTAAAGGATAGATTTTCACTTCCAATTTAAATGTGATTGCTCTTATACCTGTAAAAAGAAAACATCCCTGGCTTCTCTTATGGGAAAATGGCACTTCTTTATCTGACACTGAGCAAACAAGAACTTGGACGTCAAGGCACTTACCTTGGGAACTTTGTTTTTTATACAAATGAGTTCTGAACTCATATATTAATAAAAATAAAACAAAACCCATACTGTTGGTAAGAGAATACAATGCCTGGCAAATACTTTTTTATGTGCTCTAGGAACTTAGGCTTTTAAATGCTGCCAGGGGAAAAAAAATTGGTAAATAAAATTAGACCATAGCCTTAAGGATCTACCTGAGGTTTGCAGTAAGTTGTAAGAGATGTGTGATACCCAATTATTAAAAAGTAGTTTTGGCTGAAGAGAGTTCTGGTTTGCATAAGGACCCTGCTAACGCTGCATTTTCCTTTCCCATGCGTGCATCAATAGTTTTTTAGCTACTCGGTTATAAGCTGCTATTTTGGAAATAGCTCTCTGTTCTATAGTGAATGCTGTTTAAGTATGTGAACCCCAAAGTGTGAGCCTGGACTCAGCCTGAAAGATCAAGTGCTATGGGACTCGCCTCTATATTCCTTAGGGGAATGCCTCCTCCCAGGGGCCCAACCAGTTGTGATGCGAAGGGGCTTGGCCTCAATCTCCAAGTACCTCAGACAAGTCACTGACCGCCCCTTGCCTCCCTCCCTGATTTGTGAAATGGAAGAACTCTGACTGATTGACTCAGAAGTTCTCTCCAAAGCGTAAACATTTAACAGAATGAAGTTAAACAAGAAAGGGTTATTTTCTTTGTTTGGGTTTTGGGGGATTGTTACTGTTGATTTGGTGCACTGGAATGGAATCTTAGTTTGTACTTTTTGTCTCAAATCAGTATGTTGGTAAAACTCCATATTAACTTTAAAAGTCAGGATTAATTTAGGGCCTCCCCGGTGGCGCAGCGGTTAAGCGCTGCGCTGTGGAGCTGTCGGCAGTGGCGACGCGAGTTCGACGCCCGGCTGGGGAGAGTCCCACATGGTACGGCGGACCTCTCCTGCCTCGCCCGCTGCTCCCCTCAGCAGTGTATTTCTGATCTGCCTGTTCTGCTACCCGCTCTGTCTCTGGTGAACCCTCTCGCCGCCCCACAGCTCTGGCTTGTACCCCAGCTTGTATGTATAAAAAAAAAAAAAAAAGTCAGGATTAATTTAGCTTACTGTGACTTTAGTCCGTATCAGAATTGGTGGATGGATTTAAACGCAAATTTACTTATTTATAATAATTAAATCAGATTAGGAATTTGAATTCAGACTATAAGTCTGAGTCTGAGAGACTCTACCTAGTATTTATTGAAGAGTTTATTTTACTCAGCACTCAGGCCACCTGAACTGATCTGATTTGTCATTTAAGCTGGGAGAATACTATTCTGGTGTCCTCAGAACTGTAGCTTCATTACCTGCCTGAGGTAAACTTGAGAGCAGCAGGGGTTTTGTATATGGTATCAGACATAACATGGAATTAAAGGTTTTGTGCCTGCCCTTTGAATGATGCTGCTAACTAAAATGTTTATTACTAAGTAAAAAAGCTAAAAATGTCATGCAACATATATAATTTTGTGGGACAAGGCATATTAGAATGTTTCAGCTATCAACTATTGTGATTTTTAAAGTATTATTAATTTTCATCACATTTAAATTGAACTGAACATCTCTGATCAACATATACCCTTCATGTATTTCATTGCATAGAGAAGTCAGAAATAGTCCAGGATTATAAATCTCCAAGTTATTTTCTACAATAAGCACAAAAGATTATTATATTCATCTTTTAATGCATGATGGAATCTGAGAATAATAGGTCTCCACAGGAACATTTGGCTGTGGTCAACACAGATCAAAGTCATGTTCAAATACTGTCTCTTTGGCTCTTAGGAGCTGACCAAAGGTCATGGGTGTCCAGGAGCAAAGATGGATTTCTGAAAGTATTCCTCTCTTTCATTTACTTTTTTTCATCTCGCTCCACAGAGGATTCTGGGTATTTTCATTGCAATATCATGGGATCTTAAGCATCCTTGTTCTTTGGGGTTTGAATTCAGATTTTGTAATGTTAAGGCTTATATGACAACTTTAAATAAGCCAAATGAGAGCTCTTGTTGGAAAAATTACATTGAAGAGTCCTTTTCATATGTTGTTGCCAGTAAGCAAAGTTGAGTGTCTCCTGCTTAAATGTATTAGGCACAGCGAAAAACTACAAGGAAATATACAGAAGTGAAAATATTTGTTAAGGTGATGGGAATAGGAATGATATTTTTCAATATTTTTGATGTTGTTATATTGTTTTTACAATAAAATTTTAAATGCTCTTACATCTAGAAAATGTTATTAAAACACAAATTTAATTTTTTTTCACTTTTAGTTCCATTTATTTTCTGTTGAACTTATTCCTGGGCTCTTCAGTTTCTTCTGGGATCTTTTTCTTCTGCGTAACCTCCTCTTCTGATGTAGGAATAATCTGCTCTTTTGTAGTTAGTATTTATTTATTTATACATACAAGCTGGGGTACAGGCCAGAGGCGTGGGGAGGCGAGAGGGTTCACCAGAGACAGAGTGGGGAGCAGAACAGGCAGATCAGAAATACACTGCTGAGGGGAGCAGCAGGCGAGGCAGGAGAGGTCTGCCTCGCCATGTGGGATTCTCCCCAGCTGGGCATTGAACTCGCATCACGCGATGGGACAGCTCCACAGTGCAGCGCTCAACCACTGCACCACCAGGGAGGCCCTCTTTTGTAGTCAATATTGTCCCAGTGTGGCAGGAAGAGGTCACGTTGGGCTGGCCATAAGCGCTGTAATTTCTACCACACATTTTGGGGGCTTTGCTCACCTGGATGTGCTCGATGATCATAAACCCTTGAGTTAGGCATTCCTCTTTGCCATTTTTAAGCATGTACAGTAAAAATTCAGCACTGTTTTTAAGAGCCACCGACCCTGCATCCAGCCCCACTGTTTGGCCGGAGCCCACCTGCCAGCGCCACCATCATATGGAAGGAATGGCACACATTGCTTCTGTAGAGTGACACCTTTCAGATACTTGGTGGCTTTTCAGATATACACACCTCAGAGGGCCTGGGCACTTTCATGAGTGTCCTTAAAATGAACATGAAGATTTGAACCTCTCGATCTGCATGACTTTGTAGGGTTTTCTGGGTCTAGTGTGTAACAAACCATTTTCAGTCATCACCTATGGCGGCCAAATCTAAAATTTCAGAAAATCACCCAAAGAGCAAAGCAAAACCCTGTTGGAATCTTACTGCAGGGAATCAGAAGCAGGTTTTGCACTGTGTGTTCAAACATAGTAGCATTGTTTAAGACCCTGAGCAAGAAAGGTACATCTGACTTCAAACCAGATCTCACTCTAAAGCCCCTTAGTCTCTCTGATCTCACATTCTAATCTTTATAATGATGGTAACAGGGTATCAAGTTCCTGATCCATAGAAACTGTGAGATATAAATGTCTACTGGTTAAGCCACCAAGTTTTACAGGAATTTGTTAGCAGACTGAGCTAAGACTTCTTCCAGGCCCAGGGCTCAGTACATGTTAGATGCCACTGCTGTTTTTATTTATCAAACTGTAAATCCTAAAAGTTGGGTAGTGGGAGGCGGGAAAGAGTATTATGAAAAATTTAACTTTCTATAACAAGTAAAGCCTGTTAAAAATCAGTTTGATGGTCAAACTAGATATACGTGTCAAAATGAGAGAAGGTATATAATGAAACGTGATGGTTACAGATGGAGACTTTAGTTCATCTAGAAGTTGGAATCTATACATTTCTAAAGTCAAATTTATTGAGATATTTCAACACAGTAATATTCATCCTCCTGAGATGTGAAGCTCTGAATTTTAACAAAGATATACATTTAACAAATATGTGCAATCATATACAAATTATATGTCATACAATCATACAAACATATACAATCTACCAAGACACAGAATGATCCATTACCCCTTGTCCTTTGGTGTTCAAGCCTCTCCACCGTCCCTGGGCTGGCAATCACCGATCTGATTTGTCTGTACAGTTTTGCCTTTTTACAAAATGCCACATCAATGGAATCAATACATTTTTGAGGAAACGTTTTGAGCCTTTTAAAAAGCCTTCTCAAATAACATCTTGAGAAGCAATTTTTTTAACTTTTTTTTTTCTTTGCATAGAAGAACTGAGTAAAGGCCAGAGGTGCAGGGGCGGTGGGGGTGGGGGGGGATGTGAAAGGATTCACCAGAGACAGAATGGGGAACAGGACAGGCAGATTCACTGAAATACACTGCTAAGAGGAGCGGCAGGCAAGACATGAGAGGACCGCTGCGCACTATGTGGGTTGTGGCTGGGATCAAACTCAGGCCAAGCGGTGACGGTGCTGAGACTTTACCCCTAGGGCACCAGGGAGGCTCCTTGAGAAGCAATTTTTATGTGATGCTTCTCTGTGCTTTTCTGATAATTTGCAGGTGACTTGTTGAACCCCGGTGACATGCCTTGGTTTCTAGGCAGGATGAACAGACTCTCAGCTACTGTTGAGTCCAAGTTCAAGATGAAGTCACCTCTCCATAACTAACCCTGGAGATCACATTCTCTTCCTATTTTTTCACCTGAAAAACTTAATAATGATAACAGAAATGAACATGGGCTCACTGATTAGAGACTGAAATAAAAGCCCACTTAGAACTATAGGTAAAAAGCAACATGACATGTTTGGGAAGTTTTTCTTTCCGCGTATATGCATATTCCAATAAGTCAAATAAGGAAATTTCTCATTGTGAAGATAGCTGGAAAAGACCAGTAGAACCGAATAGGGAAGAGGCAACAGTCTTCCACTAGGAAGCAACTGTTGTCATGAACAAACGGTCTCACTCTCTGTAACCAATAATCTGTGTAGGCTCCCCATGCCTAACAAGATGGCACTCACCTGGGCAGTCCAGGACGTAAAAACACAGGCTTCAATGTATCAACCCCAACTCAGTAAGATTGAACTGACTGTCTGAGAGCAGAGCCACTTACAGTCAGGGAAGAAGTTCAGGGAGCGGCCCCAACTGAGATTGTGCAGATTCAGGATCCATGAAAGATCCCAGATCGTCCCACTAGGACATGAGTCCTCCCTTTGTTTTTCTCAGTATGTGGCTCTGTTTTTGTTTTGGGGATGTAGTCAGTACACAGGGCTTTGCACATTTAGAAAATGATACTAACAAAATCAACCTAAATAATAGCAGTGCCATCTGTGGCTCCACCCCCAGGAAATAACCCATAACCCACATTATGCAAATGACTCACCAAAAGTACTGTCTATATATCATCCCAAAACATAGGAAACTGTGTGATAAATCCCAAGGGCTGTTGTGGGAGTTGCTGGCAACTGATAAGGGGTTGTAAAAGAGAAGACTCAGATCAAACATGCTTTTCCTAAGAAACAGCACTGTTTCTCTTGGAGGTGAGAGTATTACAGTCACTAAGAAGGTCGGTGGAAAGAAATTCCCATCTCTAGGTCTGGATTAAACGTGTCCCACGAAAAGAGAAATCATCAAGTGATCGAAGGCGCTTAAGCTGGTCCCGGTTGTCCAGACAATAAAAGGGGTCCAGAACACATGATCCATTACCTTTGGGGGCTGCAATATGGACCTTTCACATCAGGCTGTGCAGTGGGAAATATATAAATACGGTATCTAGTTCATGCACCACTTTCTCATTAGTGGGGTTCACGAGAGTCTGTAAAAGTTGGCCACTGCCCCTCGGACCTCCTCCTCTGCCAAAGTAAACACACCCACGTGTCGACCCACGATTTAAGGGAGCAAGTCCTAGCTCTCGGGACTTGGTGGGGCAGGTGTCACGAAGGCTGGTGAAAACACTGCACCGTACTTTTACCGTGGCACGTCACGTGCGCCACCAAGCCTTCCTGAGCTGGATCTGAGGGTCGCGGGTGGGGATGTGCGGCTGTGAATATCCACCCCGTGCCGGCGACGGTGACAGCCCTGGTCCCGCGATAGTGCCGGGCTGGGAACGAGGGCTCGCCGCGCTCCTCCCACTGGCAGGGTTCACCCCGCGTCCAGTGTGCAACACACCGGCACCCGTCCTCAAGTCCGGACGACCTCTGGGGACGGCAGTTTCAGTGCCCAGGAGCTCCTGCCCGGAAGCCACGCGCCACCGCCCACCATGAGCGCCCCCCTGCGGCCCGGTCCCAGCAACTGGCGGCGGGCGGCTACCCTGATGCTGGCGGCCGGCATGACGCGCCCGGGCCCGGCCGCGGCGTCGCCGCCTGCCGAGGGCTTCCGGCTGCTGCTGATGCAGCGCTCCTCGCGCCAAGGCTTCATGCCCGGGGCGCACGTCTTCCCAGGGGGCGTGCTGGAAGCGGCCGACCGCTCCGCCGACTGGCTGCGCCTCTTCGCGCCGAACTACAGGCCTCCGCGCTTTGGCCTGGGCCCGTCGCCGCCCGCGCGCGCCGCCTTCCCGGTGCTGCCCCACGTCGCCGACGGGGACCCCGCGGCGCTGCCCGATGACGTCGCCTTTCGTATCTGCGCCATCCGCGAGACCTTCGAGGAGGCGGGCGTGCTGCTGCTGCGGCCCAGAGACTCCCGGCCCGCCGCTCCAGCGCTGGGCCGCCCCCTCGAGCAGGCGCCGGGCCTGGACACCTGGCGCGCCCGTGTCCGCGAGGACCCGCGCCACTTCCTGCGCCTGTGCGCCGACCTCGACTGCACGCCCGACATCTGGGCCCTGCACGACTGGAGCGCTTGGCTCACGCCCTTCACACGCCCGGGCCTCCGCCGCTTCGACACAGCCTTCTACCTGTGCTGCCTGCACCAAACTCCCCCAATCTACCCAGATGCGGCTGAGGTGGTGGGCTGCCAGGTAGGGCGTCCTCACGCCAGCTGCGGAATGGGGAGTCGCTGGAGCCCCAGAATGAGGGCCAGAGCTGGTCGCCAAGGCCCATCAGGGTCCTCTGAATACACAAAACCTAGAGATAGGCTAGTTCACATCCTTAGGGTCATACAGCCAATGAGTGGGTGGTCATGGAACCTAGGGGATCAAGGGCGACACATTGGTGAAGTCTGCCCAGTTTTCCTTGGCTCGTTGGCTTTACAGCTAACCCAAGGCCTTGAGTATGTCTTCTGTGGTTCCTCCAGTGGTCCCTGTGGAGATTCCTCGTGACTGCAGAGCCTGATCAGGCTTTACAGCCCGAGGCCTTAAGTATGTCTTCTGTGGTTGCCCAAGTACTTCAGATCCGGCCTCATTTCATCCCCAGGCCGTTTGTCTTTCCTCTTAGAATTGCTTCTCGGCCTTTGGCTAAGATCAAGTGTAGTATCTTTCCTCTTTGAATATACTGTGTATGATTTCAAACTTTTTGAATTTATCAAGACTTGAGGGCCACAAACTTGCCTTGGTGAATGTTCCCAAAAAAAGAATGTGTATGGAATGCCTGTAAAAATACCTTTGAGGTTAAACTCATTGATAATGCCTTTCAGTTCTTCATGTCATTTATCTGTTCCATCAAATACTGAGAGAGGAATTCTGAAGTCATCAGTGAATTACTGAATTTGTCTTTTCTCTTTTCATTTCTATCAGGTTTTTTGATTCATGTATTTTGAAGCTCCCTTGCAAAGTGCTATGTATACGTGTAGGACTGTTAAAGCTTGAAGGATTGACCTTTTGATGATTAAGAAATAACCTTTAACTCTGGTAATATTCCATATTCTTAAGTCTGAAGTTTACTCTGATACTAATCTAGCCTCTCTACCTATCTAGCAATAAGGAAGTATATTTTTTCCATCCTTCACTTTAACCTGTCTTAAAAAGTGTGTTTCTTGTAGGCAGCAACATAGTCTTGCTTTTTTAATTCCATATGACAATTTCTGCTTTTTAATTATAGTATTTAGATCATTTATATTTAGTGTTATTATTGATTAGGTTAGATTAAAATCTGCCATCTTTCTGTTAGTTTAATTTGTCCCATTTGTTCTTCCCACTGGTTTTCTTTTCCTGAATTCTTTTGGATGATTTGTACAAGCCCTGTTTTATCTCCATTGTTGACCTGTACTTCTTTGTGGTTGCTCTAGAGTTTATAGTATACATTTTACACTTCATATGTATAGATAGAACTTTACCACAATAAACTCCCACTTCTCCCCCTGTTTTATGATACTATTTTCATACCTTTGACTTTTATTTCTATTAGAAACTCCAGAATGCCAGGACCATGAAAATGAGGGGGTAAATGTCTTTTATGTTTCCTTACATATACACATACTATCTTAGCACTCTTCATTCCTTTGTATAGATTTATAGATTTAAATCTGTAGATTTGTATTTTTCTGCCTAAAGAACTTACTCCAATAGTGCCTGCACATCTTCTGACTGTGAATCCTCTAAATTTTGTCTGAAAAATATTTTGCCTTAATTTTTTTCTTTGAAAGCTATTTTGGCTGGGTATAAAATTCTAGGATAACAGTAATGAAAGATGTTGCTTTGTTATTTGCATAATTGTCCATTAGGAAGTCTACTTTTAACTCTTTGTTCCCCTGTATAAAATGTGGGGGGTGGGTTGATGTGTATGACTACTTTACTAGTCATTGTTGGTATTTGGCAATTTGATTATGATATACATGGTTTCTTCTTCTTTATTTCTTTAAATATTTTTCACCCTTCCCTAGTTTGAGGCACTTTACTCGTATTTGGACTTCATGGTAACGTCCCATGTGTTCATTTTTTAAAATCTTTCTTTCTCTGTATATACTTTATTTTGAATAGGTTCTATTGCTATTTTTAAGTTTTTCCTCTTCAATGTAAAATACAATCTTCTGTAAATTCCATCCTGTGTATTTTCATCTCTGGAAGTTCCATTTAGTTCTTTTTTAACATTTTCTGTTTCTCTCATATATCCTTTATATCTTTGAATCATACTTATAGCACTGTACCAGGTTTTAATGGCTTTTCATAATGTCATAATTTTAATGTCATTTCATGATCTCTTGGTCTGTTTCTGTTGACCGTTGATTTTTCATCTCGCTATGAGTCACATTTTCCTGGTTTGTCATATGTCTTGAAATTTTTGATTAGAGGTTAGATATTGTGATCTTCTATTGATTATTAATTACCCTTTATCATATTCCTTTAAAGAATACTAGGCTTTTCTCAGTGGAAAGTTGAATTACTGCAAATTGACTTAATCCTTTTGAGTTGAAGGGTTATGGAGTAGGGGTATAGTAGTCTTCATTCTAGGACTAATTTATTACTTTTTAAATCTTCCTTTATTCTTTGTGGGTTTTTTTTTTAAAGATTTATTTTTTTATACAAGCTGGGGTATAGGCCAGAGGCGTGGGTTGGCGAGAGGCTTCACCAAAGACAGAGTGGGGAGCCGAACAGGCGGATCAGAAATACACTGCTGAGGGGAGCAGCAGGCGAGGCAGGAGAGGCCTGCCGCACCATGTGGGATTCTCCCCAGCTGGGCATCGAACTCGCATCGCGAGCTGCCGACAGGTCCACAGCGCAGCGCTCAACCGCTGCGCCACCAGGGAGGCCCTATTCTTTGTTTTTTAATTAATTAAATTTTTTTTTCTTATATCATTGTATCCCCATAGTTCTCCTGCCACCATATCAGCCATGAACCATCACTGTTTCCCTTGTGTTCATGCCTCCTGTGTTTCCCTCTCCTCCTCCTTCTTTGCCGTATGCCTCAGTTCTATGGTCAGCTTTTTAGTTTTGACCTTTTTCTTGACTTTTTATTTAGTTTCTCCATGTTCACATATAAGTGAGACCGTCCAATATTTATCTTTTTCATTCTAGGACTAATTTAGCTGCTCTGTGACCATCCTGGGGTCTACTGAATGTCATTTATATTTAACAAGGTTTCTCCACTATTGTTGGAGGAAATTAGAAAAATTCCTGGCCCTAGATGAGCCCTGGAAATTGTTAGTCTTAAAGTCCCAGATAATTGTCCTTTTCTTAGGAATCACTGTTTTCCAGTGTCATGTAGTTTCACCTTATGATGTATAGAGTAGTGTTTAGTAAAGACTCAAGGGCACCCTCTACAGATTTCTGGAGTTCTGCTCTGAAGATTTCTCTTCTCAGGTACGCTGCCTTCCATATTCTAGCCCGTATGGGCCATCCCAAACTCTGATCTCTGTCTCCTCAACTCAGTAAAAATCCTACACTCTGATTAGGTTCTCCCTCTTTGTGCTTCAGCCTGGGAATTACCTTGAGGCAGAAAGCCTGGGCAATAGTTGGACTCACCTCATTTGTTTTCCCTTTCTCACAAATTCTACATTTTCAGTGTCTGAAAATGGTGGTGTCATAGATTTTGTCCACTTCTCTATTTAAGTTGTGATGGAGGATGGTCATTCTAGTTCTTTTTTTTTTTTACTTGTTATTTTTATTTATGTCTTTTACATTACTGTATATTCCCCGTAGGTTTCCCATCACCAATTCACCTGTGTACTGTCACCACAGTCCCCTGTGCTCCCCTCTCCCCCATTGGAGCCCCAATCCTCCCCCCTCTCTCACTGATTGCCGCTCTTGCCTTTGCTTCCCCTATATTCCAGTTATAAGTGAGACCATTCAATATTTTTCTTTTTCCTTTTGGCTTATTTCGCTGAGCATGATCCCTTCTAGTTCCATCAATGTTGCTGCGAATTGCATGTGTTTTTATCTTTTTTGAATGCTGACTAGTATGCCACTGTGTATATATACCACATTTTCTTGATCCAGTCATCTATTTTTTGGCATCTGGGTTGTTTCCATACCTTTGCTATTGTAAATAATGCTGCAATAAACATAAGGGTGCATGTATCCTTTTGAATTAGTGTTTTTGTGTCCTTTGGGTATATTCCCAAAAGTGGTATTGCTGGGTCGTATGGTAGCTCCACGTTTGTTAGTTTGAGGAAACACCATATGGCTTTCCATAGTGGTTGGACCAGTTTGCATTCCCACCAGCAGTGTACATTCTAGTTCTTAAGGCTGAAAGAGGAGGTTCCAGTAAAAAGTTCTTGAACTGTTCTAGATTAAGTGTCTCAACTGTGAATGATATGCCCATACCACCCCTGAGTACATCTGGCAACGTTTGGAAACACTTTTAGTTGTTACAACTGGGGTGGGGGTGGGGCTACCTAGCCTGGGTAGATCCCAGGGATGCTGCTAAGCAACCTTCAGGGCACAGGGCAACTCTCAACAAAGTATTGTCTCACCTAAAGTGTTTATACACCAAGGTGTGGAAACAGGAAATTTAGAGTGGGCACCAACCTCCCAACCTCCTGCAAAATCTGAAGCTCAGATTTCTAGAGGAGTTTCTCATCTGTGAAATGAGAGTATGCAGGGTTATCCTAAAGATTGAGAATATTTATGTAAAGTATTTTGAGCAGTGCTTTACAGACAATAAGCAGTTGATACATGATAAATTATTTTCACTGAGGATCTAGACTAATCTGAATAGGTTAAAATAAGTGGGTTTATATTTTTCACTTAACCCTTTACCTTATTCCTATCACTCAGCTCACATAGAACTGAGCAAGCACAATGCTCTGTGGTCCTTTGAGGCCAGAGCTCTGGTTCTCGAAATGTAGCCTTTGTCTACTTCAGAGTAATCTGAGATACTTCTTAAGCATAAATTGCTGAACCCATAGATTGAAGATTTAGCAGGTTTATCAGTGGATGTTTAAGCACATACAGTCTATCCAAGGCAGAAGTAAATTTTAACTCCCTGGGCTTGGGCATAGTATCAGTTTCCTCCTGTTTAAGAGTGGGTAGTTAATAGATGAGTAAAAGAAAGACCTTTTGGGATTATTCCACATTCACTGATTCAGCTTTTTATCAAAGTGTATATGGAAGGCTCAGAAAGGAGCGCAGGTCACAATGGTGAGGACACTTAAGTTATTGACAATGGGCAAATACTGTCTGGTTGATAACCTGCAGTTACTACACCTCTGTGACTACAGACTGCCCTTTGACTTTCCTGAAAGTTCCTGTTACATCTGAGCTTTTACCCATATTGTGACATATGACACAGATCACACTACATTTTGGTTATTAAAGGCCACAGAGAGCCTGAGTTTGTCTTGTCTACAACCACATCCTCAGGACCTTACCAAGACACTCATTTATGAGAGGAGCAAATGGGCACCAAATTTTCAGTCTCCTGTCATGAGTTTACATTTCAGCACCCTCCTTTGAAGTGACCAGCACTATCTTGCCTTCTCAGCAGCTCCTCCCTTTATGCTGAACAGTTCTCACACGCCAACCCTTGCGGGTCTCTGTTTCTCTGGATCAGTATCCCAATAATCAGCCTCTTTAAGGGAAGCAACTCAGCTCTCCTCACCCAATCTTTTCATGTTATCTCAGAGAAATATAACAAGGCACATTATGAATTAATTTTCTATCTCCAGTTAATCATTAGGTATTGCTCTAGCAATCTCAAATCTTGCATTGTCTATGGAACAAACCTTAGAAAATCCTACTTTTTTCTTCCACAGTGGTCATCTCCATCAGAGGCAATCAAAAGTTTCATATCAAAAGAAATTTGGTTGGCCCCCCCACAATTCTATGAACTAAGAAGACTTGAAAATTTTGCCTCTCTCTCTGACTTGCACAAATTTTGTTTGGATCGGGCATTGGAAGGGGTGCAAAGACTGTTGCCGATCACATTATTGACAGCTGATGGGATGGTCGAACTTTTACCAGGTAAGTCAGTAAAGCACGATGCTTGTGTCAGTATTTACATTTAACTTTTAATTATTCACATTTAAGAGACTGTATGTATTGAGTGTACAGAGACATGAGTGGCAGTCTGTGTTTTATATGCTAAGACAATATTAATTAAATAAGTTCAAAATCCATAAAGCACCCATAGTATTTATTCTGAATAAACCACTATAAGTAATACACATGTATATTTATGTAAATATAGTTCTTAAACTGACAAATTTCTTTCTTACATTATCTTGCTTTTTTACATTTTGATTTTGAATTATGAGAGCTTGTAAATTGTCAAGTTGTTTGAATTAGGGAGTTTGTAGGTGGTCTGTTTTTGGGTGAGCACAGAATGGAGCATTTGTGACAACTTGGAGTGGACTTTGTGACCTATCTTACTTCATAGCTATCTGTCTTCATTCTCAGTGATATTTGTCACTCAGCCTGTGGGTGGAAAGTTGAGCAGTTTTGATGTATAAATGATAATTCTTCTAATGTTAGAGCAGTTCACAATGAAACACCAAAACTTAGCTGGATATGAAGATTGATCTTAACATTGACTATGATACAGGCATGAACTAGAAGAAAAGTCACAGATTGTGATGAAAACAATACAGTTCTTAATATTTATGTGCCCAAAGAAATTCTTTTTTTTCCTAAAGATTTATTTATTTATGCATACAAGAGCTGGAGAGTAGGCTAAAAGTGTGGGGGAGGGTGGGAGGATTTGCCAGAGACAAAGTGGGGAGCAGAACAGGCAGATTGACTGAAGTACACTGCTGAAGGGAGCAGTGGGTGAGGCAGGAGAGGTCTGCTGCACCATGTGGAACTCTCCCTGGCCAGGAATTGAACTCGTGCTGCAGTGACTGTGGATAGCTTCATAGTGCTGACACTTAACCCATTGAGCCACCAGGGAGGCTCCCAAAGAAATTCTTGACTGGGGGTATAGCAATGGGGGGTGGGGAGGGAGGTTATTAAAAACAAAAAAATAAATTGATGTAAGCTCTTAAAGTTAGGATTATTAACTAAGTTAGTTAATAATGGTTAGTTCCAAACCCATGAAGTAGAAATAAAGACTGATTTGTGTATCACTAATATATTGGAATATTTTATAAAATAATACTTTATGGAATTAAAATATTTTTCAGGAGACGAGCTGTACTTAGAAGACTCAAAGTTTTTAGAAGAACTTATATCCACTGAAAAAAAGACCGAAGATATCATGAAGGAAGGCAAAAAATTTCACCGATTAGTGATATATGACCGCCATCTTTATTGCATCTATGTGACTGTTCAGTCAAAGTATAAACATGTTTATCCCAAGAACGACATAGTAAGTAAGAGCCAACTGTAGACAAATGCTTTGTCAGGTGGCCAAATTGACGTCTTCCTAATGAATAATGAAGATAGATTGGACTTTCGTGAAACTTAAGGTACTTTGTGCCTATAAAAGTTATAGTGCAGTCTTTCATCTTTCAAGTGCACTTTAGTATTTCAAGAGTTCTCTTGCTTATTTTATTCTTTAAACCATAGAATATGCCACAAGTATAAACTATTAATGACCTTGTTACCACCACCTCCCAAAAAAATTCACAGGTGTTCCCACTACTATATTGTTTCATTATCTCAAAAGTTGAAATAAAATGTCCTGCCATTATCTTCTAACCTCCCAGTGTATTAGCACTTTTCTTTGATGTGCTTAGGAGACTGATACATGAATTCCTTAGATTTTCTGCTGGTGTTAATTTAATAGTGCCTGATTAGTAGACTGAGACACCTTCTAATGACAGTATCATTATTTTCTTGTTATGTCTTTAGCTTGATGATTAAGATAAATTATATTTAAAAGCAAATGGCATTAGTTATTGGGCTTACCAAATTGGAAGTCTGTTTTAGTTAATATTTAAGGATATTACAAAGCCTTGACAAAAGCTGTAATTATTTTTCCTCTAGAGTGCTAGTTAATGAATACAAATTGATTAGAGAGCTATAGAGCTATTCATCATTTACTAGTGTTTTAATTAAATGTTTATATTTAATATGTGTACTTTTTATCTCTAAAGAGGAATAGTGTTTATTGATTAAAGATGTGAAATAGTTAAGACACACCAATTCTATTTCACATATTTTATTGTATTATGTATATTGACTATACATAAAATGTATTTCATTTTTCATGAAATGTCTTTCCTACCTATAGAGGCATTGATAAATAAAGTTTATGATTATTATTTTTTTTAAAGATTTTTTTTACATACAAACTGGGGTGCAGGCCAGAGGCCTGGGGTGGTGAGAGGATTCACCAGAGACAGAGTGGGAAACAGAACAGGCAGATTGAGGGAAACACACTGCTGAGGGGAGCAGCGGGAGAGGCAGGAGAGGTCTGTGCCATGTGGGAATCTCCCCGGCCGGGCATTGAACTTGAGCCGCAGCTGCCGACAGCTCCACAGTGCTGTGCTCAACCTGCTGCACCACCAGGGAGGCCCTATGTGTATTACTTAATCCTGATTAAAGGAATACTGCTAGATCAGTAGTTCTCAACATGGGACACTTTTGTGGACATTTGGCATCTGGAAATAGTTTTGGTTGTCACAACTGAGAGTTGTGGAAAGAGCCCAGGAATACAATCAAATATCCTACAGTGCATAGGATAACTGCCCACAATGAAAAATTACCTGGTTAAGGTTGAGAAATTCTGATCTAGAATAAATCTATCTTCTTCAGCAAATGTTTCCAATCTGTAAATTTTGAGAACCACAGATATTGTTGACATTCCAGCTGACTCCTGAATGTACAGAAAGTTCTCCTTAATGACTTTTGGTTTTGGGCATAATCTTTCACTCTTAAAGAAAACAATAGTATAGCTTGAAGAGACCTCACTGAACACCATGATTTTGCCAGTGATGGAGCTGAGAAACAGATTTGCGCAGCAAGTCGTGTCTCAGCCAAGAGTAGAACCTGACTCCTTGTGGAACAAATGACATCTGTTGCCATCCATAAAAGCAGAAATCTCGACACTTCTGCCCCCACTGCATTTGGCTTCTCAGTTGCCAAGGAAATCACAACAGAAGCAAGGACTAGATGGAACAATGCTTGACTCACAGAGCAAGAACAGCTCCAGTAGTAGACCTCAGTCCCCAGGGCCACCTGGTCCTTCCCTGTCGCTGACACAGGGCAGCTGGCCTGCACACACCTCTCTCACTGCAGTAGAAGGATCCTACCTCTTCCCTATAGGGAACAGGTAGAGCAATGGTCTTGGCCAGGTGCAAGGGATGCACATATGTAAGCAGAACAAAGGTGCACACATTGAATCTGAGACCGGAAAAGTTCCCACACAAGGTGACAAGTGCCACACAGGCTGTGCGGCCTCTATTTCCCAGTGACAAGCGGTTCCAAGCCCAAGGCCAAGAGAGGGTCCAGACACTGTGGGTGACACTGCCTTCCCCAGTGCTCCGAACACAGTCTTTTCACTGGAGTTATGTGCCTCAGTGGGTGATTTTAGGAGATAGTGAGGAAGAAATGTGACTGGGTTTTCTTGATTAAGACATGTTTTGTTGTTCATCATCACTTACCAGGGAATTCAAAACCACAATGAGATACCACTGCCCTCCAGGGAGAATGACACATAATCCAAAAAAGAAAAAAGCTCAGTAACAAATGTGGAGGAGGATGTGGTGAAAAATGAACCTTACTAAAACTATTAGTGGGAATGCAGACTGGCCAGTCCCTATGGAAAACAGTATGGAGCTTACTCAGAATGTTAAAAATGGATATACCACATGATCCAGCAATTCCACCTATATATCTACCAAAGAATGCAAGAATGCTAATTTGAAGGGATACATGCATTCCTTTTTGCATTGCAGCACTCTTTACACTGGTCAAGTCATGGAAACAACCAAAGTGCCCAAACACTGATTAGTGGACTAGAAAAATGTGATCTATGAACATGGAATATTACTCAGCTATAAAAAAGATAAAATATTGCCATTTGTGAAGTTATGAATGTAAAAGGAGGGATTAATCTAAGTGAAATAAATCAGGAGAAAGATAAATATGGACTGTTTCACTCATATGAGGACCATAGAGGGAAAAAAATGAAGCATAAGATAAAACCAAACCAATAACGAACTCTAGAAATCTGACAGAATTGAGACTATCTGAGGGAGAGTGTCAGGGGACATAACTGACTGCGATGAAGGACTATGGATGACTTGGTGGTACCTGTGGTATGGTGACATGCATCCTGTGCCTCTGGATGACATGCAGTATTGTCAGCCAATGTTACCCCATTATAATAAATAAACTTCCCATTAGCCAGGGATAGAAGATAGTTTAGAGATACAGACACTGACTCCTCCAGCCTCAAGGGGCTGGAGGGGCATGGTGGGGAGCTCCCATTGTAACAGTCTTAACTATTCATCCCAGGATGACATATATTTTCATTCTCTCTGTGCCACGTGAAAAGGTTTGGGGAACCCCATGTTGTAGCATGGGATCTCGTTAAAGGAAAAATATGTGGACCCCCCCCACTGAGAACTGGGAGAAGGCTCTATCCTATACTTTCTTTGGTGCTTGGGAACTGTCTCTGTGATCTCCCGTTTAAATCAGATTTGGTGGATGGCATCTCTTTGACAAGATCTGGAGCTTTCAGGTGAGCTGGCCCTACCAGTTGCTGCCACCGATAGGGGAAGTCTGTTCAGACCAATTCTGCAGCTGGTGAACTTCAGGAACTTTGCTGCTGTTTTTCCTCCTGACTAGCACTCAGCATACCTCACCTCTTCAAGTCTCCTGCCTAAGACATTTTCTTGACCTTGTGAAATCAAACTTATTTTTTAAACTGAAGCTTATGTGAGGTTGGGCTCCCAAATATAAACTCCCACAATGTCCATGATCTCTAAAAGCCGGTGGGATCTTTTGCCATCTTGGTTTCCGTCCTATACATTTTGGCATTTAATACATTTAGCAATTAATATATTTGGGCTTAAGAAATTTTGTTTTTTCACAATTGAACTAGTAAAGAATTCTGTAAAACTATCCAGACTCAGTGCCTTTCTTTAAGCCCTGGTTCCTTCAGTTTTTAAGTAATATTCTTCCACGTTTCTCTTGTGTGAGAGCTTATTTCAGTTTTGGAGAGATTCCTGAGACAGTAATAAAAGCTAATATACTGAGTGCCTCTTGGGTGCCCTTCGTTTCACAGCGCAAGACCTCATCTAATTCTGAGAACCACTGTTAAATCCCACTTTTCAGGTAAGAAAACAGAGCCTCCCAATGCTTCGAGAACCCAGTGACACCTCAACAACAAGAAAAAATACGCATCAGGGGCAGAACCTCGGCCCATCAGTGCACAGTTGGCATCCTTTGGTGCGGACAAGAATGACTATACTGGGGACCTTCAGGGTCTTGCCAAGTTGTGGGTCTCGTAGTTGAGAAGCTGGGCAGGAGCATTCCAGAGCGGGAGGTGCGTGAAAACGTTGTCAGGAGGCCATGAAGACCCAAAGATCAGTGGCTGGCCAGGACTCTTCCTTAAATCAAAGCACGGAGGTGGAGGAGGGCCAAGAGGGAGGGGAAAGCAATGGCTTCCCCACACTCAATGAGAGCGGCTGCCACCGGCAGGTGGTGCTCTGGGGCCCTGGGAGGTGGAGTGGGCGGGGCATGAGCTACGTGGCGCTCACCCAGTGGGCAATGCGCGACTCCTCACGCCCCGCCCTTTCCTGCCGTGCAAGGCCTCAGGCGGTTGACCGGGCAGTTGGCTTTTCTCGTGGTTTCTGGAAACCTCGAGGCCGACGGCGGGAGTCTGGCGGCGGGGCGAGGTGCAGAGCACTGGGCGCGCCCGCGGCGGTGGCTTCCGAGTGTGAGGGCCCAGCGCGTAGCCTGTGGTGCATGGCGGGCCTGGCCAGAGCAGGCCGCGCGGGTGTGTTGGCAGCCACGGACTGGCCAGGCGGCGGGGCCCCCCGGCCGGTGGAGACCGGCTTTGCCCCGAAGTTCTTTCCGGACAGCCAAGGGAAGACCAGAAACCAGGTGCGGCTTCCCAGGTCGAGTTTGCCGGCTGGGCCCGGTGCAGGGAAGATGCTCAAAGTCCTGGTGCTGAAGGTGAGCGAGGGCAAAGCATAGGCCCGCCGTGGGGGTGCGGCATTGCGGGGTGAGACCCCGGGCCCGCACTTTTGATAAGCAGCGGGAAATCTGAGTTCAAGCGTGCCCCACGCTCTCTTGGGGATATACTTAGACTACAAAGTTACTCGTTTCTCCAAAATTCAGATTTAGCTGGGTGTCCTGTTTGTCCCTTCAGAGATGGGGCGTGCAGTAGGGTCTCGCGCCCAGGGGCCTGAAGAGCGCCCCAAGTCAGCTGATGTTTCATCTTCAAGTCAGGTGAGGGTTTGTTGGCCATGCAGGCGGTAGGGAAGGCAGTAGGTGGTCACCATGTTCCTTGGAGGAAGGTGTTTATAAGAGTTTATAAACCTTCCAGAAATTTCCATTACTGGGCAACGGAAATATAAATCACTGTTTAAGAAAAACATACAGAGGTGGGCAGAGGAGAGTGCTGTAGCCAATGAAAGGACTTTTTAAAGAGTTAGCAACTTTCCTGCTTCTGTTTTATGTAATTTATGTCAACAGAGATTCACAAAGTTTGAAACAGCTGCCTCTTGCAGAGGATTTGCTCGGAGACTTACAGGGGTTTTAGATCCAGCTGGCAAGCCCTTCAGCCAGGCAACGAAGAGATGGGCTCTTCCCAGATCCTGCTGGGTGCAAACCCAGCAAGGCAGAATAGACCTGGAATCCCCCCCTTTTCAGTGGAACTCAGAAACCCCTTTATTCTACCTTCTCTGCTCTGCCCCCATTTCTGACTCTTACTAGCCTTCTCACACCAAGCAAATTTTCTATACAATGTAGGAGTATTTCCCCAGGTACCAGTTGAAGCTTTCCAGATTAATTAAGCTTTTACATGAATGAGTCTTTCCCCCTAAGTGTCCATCAATAGCTGAATGGATAAACAAAATGTGTTGTATCTGTATAATGGAATATTATTCAGTCTTAAAGAGGATATTCTGACTCATGCTACAATATGGACAAAACTTGAGGACACATTATGTGAGGTAAGTCAGATACAGAAGGATAAATACTGCATGATTCCTCTCACGTGAGATACCTGTAGAAGTCAGATTCATATAGAGCGAGATGGTGTTTGCCAGAGATCGAGGGGATGGGGAATGTCTAATGAGTGCAGAGTTTGAGTTTTGTAAGATGAATAGAACTTTGGAGATGGATGGTGGTGATGGTCTAAGAGTAGCCCTCTCTGCTCCTCATTTTCTGAAGGTACGAGGGGCCCCCAGTTGAGTGGCATTAGCCTGGTCTACCCACGGTTTAATGGCTATGTGGCTGGATTTGGGTTTTAGGAAGAAAACACAGTTTTGAAGACACGTGGGTCAGGTTTAAACCTGGCTAGTGCCATTCAGATACAGCAGGGCTTGCTGCCTGGCTCTACGTGAGACAGCGTAGGGCAGGTTGATGCCGTTTTGAATCCCACACTGGTTTTGAAAACAGAGCAGGTCCGAGCACCCACCGACACCAGTCAGGTTCAAGCCTGCACCACACCAGTCGAGGCTTAGAGACCGCTGGTTTGGAAAATGGACCCATCAGGTTTGAAAGGTGGGTACCCTTAAGGGGGGGTTGCTTGTAAGGACAGGCTTCAGAGACTAGGTGATTTGACTCAGCTTCATTCATTTGGAGTCTTGTCTTCAGTTGATTTGGGAAAAAACTTTAGGGAAACTTCCAGAGAAGTTTCAGGAGGTTTTATGGGGAGACCTGGTTTAATTCTCTCCTGAGAAGACTTGGACTTGCAGACCTTTGAGACCCCGCTCTAGCTGCATTCATTGGTGTGTCCCTGGCCTATGCCTGGCATCTCTTAAAAGAGCTGTAAACACTGGTGCCATGGTCCTGTGACATGGCCTCTGAGAGCTGTCGGACCTGGCATCTGGCACTGCCCAGCTGCTTCACCCTGTTGCCATGATGCTATAGTGCCACCTGTGACTACCTGCAGCTGCCACAGATTTGTTGGATCCTAGCTCACCACCTGTCAGTGTACCACCAGCACCAGGCTCTCATTGGAGTGCACCACCATCTTGCACAAGCAGCTTTTAGTTTGTATGACTGGACATTATCTGGGGTAACACAGCCGGCCACTGTGGCCTTATGGAACTCAAAAGGGACAGGAAAGGCTCATATTTGTAAGCCCTTTTTAGTAAATTCTCTTAGGTAGGTCAAGGACCAATGTCAGGTGTTGACTAGAACCCACCATAAATCCTCCTGGCGGCCTTGAGCTTTGCCAGGTGAGGCATTTTAGAAGGACTGGGTTCATGGTAGGGAACTGGCTTCCTGCAGCTGGAAGCCATGCTAGAGTTTGGAGGCCTCCCAGTGCAGAGGTTTGGGGTGTCCTTTCCTGCCAGGAGTCCTGCAGTTAACACAGGCAGCAGCTAAAGGGGTGGGTATTTTTTTTAAATCTTTATCTTCCAACTGTTGCTTTTCTGTGGACTCCTTGGCATCTCACCTGTGCAATTCATGGTCTGCATGGTTTTGAGATGTTTTCATATCCAGACTTTAGGGTTCTCCCCTCTGTGACTCTTTCAGGATTTGTCCCTTTAATTTTCTGCTGCTCTGGCAGTTCCAAACTCAAGCTGCAGCCATCATGGCTTTCTGCTTTTGTTATGCCCACTCCATGCCACCTGGACTGGGTGGGAGTGTCCCAGTGATGTTTCCTGCAGAGACTGACTGACCTCTAGCTTTTGCCAGCTCTTCAGTACCTTGGAAGAATCATTTTGTATATTATCCAGCATCTCTCTTTCCTACCTGCAGCTGGGTTAGTTCTTTCTTTTTTTTTAAAGATTTATTTATTTTTGCATACAATGCTGGGGTGCAGGCTAGAGGTGTGGGGTGGTGAGAGGGTTCACCAGATACAGAGTGGAGAGCAGAACAGGCAGCTTGACTGAAATACACTGCTGAGGGGAGCAGCGGGCCAGGCAGGAGAGGTCTGCTGCGCCGTGTGGGAATCTCCCTGGCCGGGTCTTGAACTCGTGCTGTAGTGGCTTTGGATAGCTTCATTGTGCTGCTCTTAACCTGTTGCACCACCAGGGAGGCTCTGGGTTAGTTCTTATAAACTACTCTTGTCATAACTGGAACCAAAATGGCCAGATGTTCTTTTTCCAGCTATTTATTATAAAAATGTTTGAACATTCAGAAAAATGGTGTACTAATATTAACAAATATCTGTATTCTTGCCCCCTGGTGTCTAGAATCCAAAATCTTGCCCATCAAGTGGCAGAATTAGGAAGTAAATGCATTTGAAAAATCATGAGTTCCCATTGAAATTTTTGATTCACTTACCTCTTCACTTTGTATGTTTTCTGTAACAACAAAACTCTTGATTTCTATTAATATTAATAGATCACAGAATACATTCAGAGAAGTTTGACTTTCATTTCTGGTTTCCCCTGCAGATAATAATTTGTATTTGTTTTTATCTGCCATCATTTATTCTTTTTAAATATGAGCAGAATATACTCCTTCATATCTGCTTTCTCATAAGACACAGAGTACTAAGAACATTGTGAACTTGGCTTTGTATTTTATTAGGGATATTTTCAAAGTACAGGAATTTACAGGCATTGATTTCTGTTTGCTTCTGTGTTACACGACATAACTAAGAATTGCATATTATTGGTTACATATTTTAGAACTTTATCTTTGGATATTTTTTCCAGCTTTTGTGAGATGTAATTGACAGTATTGTGTAAGTTCAGGCAATACAATATATATTGAAGGTCTGCTTTGTTTTATCTTTGGTCTGATCATTTGTGACAGAAGTACTTGTCCAGAATTTGGTAGATCACTTAAATTAGGAACAGTTATTATGAGTCTAAGATTTGTTTTATGGTTTTATTTTTAAATCATTCCTTATATTGTCTTTTAAACTTTTTACAGATTGAAGATCCAGGTTGCTTCTGGGTTATCATAAAAGGATGCAATATCTTTTTAGATCATGAAGTTGACTATCAAAAGCTGAACAGTGACATGAATGACTTCTATAATAGCATGTGTCAAGATATAGAAATAAAACCATTAATGTTGGAAGAAGGGCAGGTATGTATCTAAATGTGCTTTTAAGTGTTTTGAAATGCTACTCAGAATATATTGGCAACAAGATGACAACAAAATGTTTAGAGTGTTTTAATTATAACTATTGCTTTGAGCTAGGTTCTTTTTAGCTGTACAAGACTCAGGTAGTAGTTGGGTAGGGTTCATATGGAGCAGTGGGGGTGGGGTGTGACCTAAATTCAGACACTGGGGTCATCCTTCTGGGGATAGGAAGCAGAGAGTTATTCAGGATCTACAAAGGTGTAGGGACACAGTGAAGAGGCACAGGAGATTTCAGGCTAGCTCATGCTTCCCATTTGGTTGCTCATGACTTGGCCAAGTCATGCTGCTTTATTTTCCTTTTACGTCATGGCCTGTCACATCATTTCCTTCATGTCCCTTCCTCCTCTTCTTGCAGCCTTAGCTCCCGCCTTGGCTCGTTTGATTCTCTGTACAGTCATTTTTGGGAAGAGTTTGAATTTTTTGTAACAGTACTGCTAGTGGGCAAAGGGTCTAAAAACTGCCACTAGGTCAGAACCTCTCCCCAATTCTGGGTCTGGCCTCCCACTGCCACAAATGCAAACAGAAGGGCTTTTAGTGCAACAAAAACAACAAAAATTTATTGTGACTGACATATTAGAAGGAGAGAGAGAACGAACAGGAGAGCGGGAGAGGGAGGAGGTCCAGTTACTGGATGTTGGTGTTAGGTGGAGTCGCAGCTGCAGGAGCTGGCAGGGTGCAGCACAGCTGTGCTGCAGAAGCCAGCGGTCCCCTGCCCTTCGCAGCAGCTCTGAAGGCAGAGAACAAGTTCATGTCTGTCATTGCATGTTAAGGTCTCCACCAGATGGCTGCTCAGTTCTGTCCCCTTGCGAGCAGCACCTCACCCAGGTCATCAGGGGCAGCGTTCAGATCACAGCCCCCCCCCCCGACCTGCGTGGTATCCGGGTGTTAGGGGTGGAGCTGCTTCACTCAGCAGCATGCTAGAATAGGTTTATAAACTCTTTGTGAGGAAAGTTAGAAATAATCTGATCCCCCTGTAATCATTAATAACATAAACTCTTCTTTTTTCAATATCATTGGCTTGTTGAGGAAAAAAGAGGTTGATGGTCCTTTTAAAATAGTCCATACTTTGCATGGCCTGATTGCTTCCTTGTGGTGGCGGTGTCCTTTCTCCTCTGTCCCTTGTACTTTCTGTAGCCTGATAGTTAAATGCAAAAGTTTGATTAGATTTAAGGTCACTTTCCCTCAAAATGATTGTTGCTGGAACAACTTCTTGTATCGAATTGGGAGATAGTATCACTTTTGTGGTGCTGAGCTTGTCTGGTGAGGTCCTGTGGGACCCCTTGATCCGGCCTGTGGTGTTACCTGTCAGCTTTTCACGTCTTGGTCTCCCCATCCAGGGACCACCTCTGCCAAATCTGCTCATTCTTTTAAGCTCGAAAATTGTTGTTTTTTGTATTCATTGTATATTCGTGAGCTGGAATTCTGTAGAGAGCTTTCCCTCAGCTATTAGGACTGTTTGGTTACCCTGAAATAATATAGTTCTTTCTGGAAAAGTAGAAAAAAATTACTTGATTCTTTGCCTTACCAGTTTTTGGCTTATTTTGTGCTTTGCTGCCTACATTGATGTACAGAAGTTTCTTTTTTCTCTCCTTTCCTTTTGTTTAGGTACTAGGTTGAATTCATGGCTTTAATGTACTCATCAGTTGTAATTGTTTTTCTTGATGTTTTCGTTATCCATATTTGGCTGGTGGAAGCTCTAGTATAAAAAAACTTCAGAGTTTACCGCCGTGTGAATTAACCGTTCATACCATTCGTCTAGGTTGACATAGCATTTAAGAGAAATGCTCTCCAGCCTTTGGCAGTGTTCTCTTGAATTATTCGAGTTTTGCACTGTGTAAGGCTCTCAAGAGCCCTCCATCCCTTCCAGAATGGCTGCCACCCCGTGTTTTCCATCTTCAGTTCTCTAGTGGCTGCTTCTTCCCTCTTGGGACAACTCTCCCCTCTGGGTGCTTTGTAAGCCTGTGCTCATGTATGGCCTGTCTCTGGGTTGTGTTGTACTGGAATGGCCTGGCTGCCCTCTGGGGCCATCAGGAAGCCAAGTGCTGTCATGTCCCTTCAGGGTAATTCGCATAAAAGGGGCTGCAGGCATTTACTTAATCATTTCAGCAAGTAGTTTTTAAAGAGTTAGCATTTGTCAAGGACTGTTCTAGGTGTTGGGAATATGGCAGTAAACAGACAAAAGTGCCTCTGTCATGGAACCCGGGCCCCACTGTGGCAGGTCGCAACAGAGGGCAGTGAAGCCCTGGCAGGAGAAGGGGCGGGGAGCCTGGGGCTGCAGCTTCGCATCTGTCTGACACGTGATGGACAGTCATTTGTATACTTTGTTTTCTGCTGTAAGAAAGAAAAGCGATGCATTTTTCTTTTTTTACTTTAAAAAAATTCTCCTTAGTTTTTTTGTCAAAAGAATTGTAAGAAAAATAATGAAGTAGAATTCAGGTGACTGCGTTCTAACTGATGTTCCTTCACCAGGAAGCAGTGTTGCTTGTCAGGTCCAGCTCCTCCTGTCTCTCCTCTTCTGTCAGGTAAAACGTAGGCTGAGGTGGTTTGAGTACCTTTTAGTTCTCTCGTGTGACTACAGATTTTAACACTGGAATTTTCTTTTTATTTTGTAGGTCTGCGTGGTTTATTGTCAGGAGCTAAAGTGCTGGTGCAGGGCTGTTATCAAGTCAATTGTTTCTTCAGCAGACCATTACCTGGCGGACTGTTTCCTTGTGGATTTTGCCAAGTACATCCCAGTGAAATCTAAAAAGTATGTGTGTATTTATTTAAACTTATGATACTTAAGGAAATTAATGTCAGTTTTAAAGGAGAGCATCAATTTTCAAAGTAAAGGAATAGAGGTGATAATGTGGAAATTTAGCTTCGAGAAGAGAAGACTTGCAGGATCCAGTTCTACATGCACTGAATGCAGGAGGAAGGTGTCAGTGAAGGCTCAGCAGGTAGCTCTGTCCTTCCACCTTCCTTTCTGGAGAGACAGAAGCTCTGTGTCTCCTAGCTGGCCTGTCTTTTTTTTTTTTTTTAAATGCATGCAACAACTGGGGTATAGGCCAGAGGTGTGGGGGGTGAGAGGATTCACCAGAGACAGAGTGGGGAGCAGAACAGGCGGATCTACTGAAATCCACTGCTGAGGGGAGCAGTGGGCGAGTCAGGAGAGGTCTGCTGCGCCATGTGGGTCCGCTCCCTGGCCGGGGATTGAACTCGTGCCACAGTAGCAGTGGCTGGTGATAGCTTGATAGCTGAGGCTTTAACCCCTGCGCCACCAGGGAGGCCCCGGCCTGTCTTCTTAGTTTTTGTGATGGAGTGGATCCTTTAGGGAGCCTTGGCTGCAAAAAAGTCACCACCAGGAGGCAGAGAGAACCTCTGCTTGTCTCCACAGAAGGAGCAGTTTGCTGGTTCAACCCCAAGTTACAGAGAGCAGAGATTATATTCCCCCATGCACTCCTGGTTGTCCTGCTTAAGAAAACGAGGATGTCACCGTCTCATCAGGAGGGGCGACAGTTCAAAATGAGCCCCCTGACTCCAGGACCACACGTCACCGTTCATTAAAAAAACACAGTGACGTCAGTCTTGGTGTTTGTGTTGATTTTTTTTTTTCAGCTTTTGCCCCATAGTAAAGTGGCTGTCGTTCAATAAATAAATATGGGCACCTTTCATTCAAAAGGGCAATACCCATTCTGCTTTGATTGTAATAAGAAGTTTGTCTTAAATAGAATCATTTCACGGCATGAGGACTCATCAGACATGGGAATCTGAAGATACTTAAGGAAAGAGCGTATGCCTCTCTAGCTTATGGTTCTGTGCCTTTGTAACCATGGTTGTTGTTAGAAATCACCATCGCATTTGACTGAGGAGATTTTTCTCTTTAGCATTTTGTTTTAAGTTCGGTTTGTTTTGCGCAAGAGAATCCTATGAGTAAATAGAGTGTCAGGAGACTGGAGGGGCAGTCAGCACACCACCTCTTTCTAAGCTGCCCAAGACAAAAGATGGTGAGGCCGCCCCTGCAGGGCGCTTTGGGATAGAGAAGCAGGACCAGTTTATGTTGAAATTGTATGTGAGCGTGGTCTGTCACTTGTCTTAAGAAAAATGGAAATAAAAATGCTGAACAACTTATCAAGTCTCAGTGCTTCAGCTCTTTTGTTCAAATTTGGCAGACTGTTAAAAAGTCTGCTCATTTGCAGCAATGTGAAGGTAATTTTGGTTATATACTGGAATAAAAATCGATGTTTAAAAATATTACATAGAAAGTGCTTTCCACATTTGTTCATTGTTAATTATCCAGTGTGTCTCAGTCTTAGGTTCGTCTTTAGACATTATTTTGTTAATCTTTCCCTGAATCCATGCCATGAAATTTTAACATCAAAGATATACTGAACAGCTGTTTATGTGCTCTTTTTGTGTGTGGGGGGGGTATACATTAAAAAATTAAGGCTTTTTTACCCTCAAGAATCAGATTTTGCCTCTTTGGGCAATATCTCCAGTGCTGCTGGGGGCTATAGTGGAAACAGAAAAGTTGAATTATGTAGAATATATAGATGTACTTGAAGGAACTACATTACACGTAATTTGCCTGTACATGGATTTATTTTTGTTTCGGTGTTCAGCATCCGAGTTGCAGTGGAAGCTTTCATGCAGCTTCCCTACAGGGCGAAGAAGTTCAGACTGTACTGCACCAAGCCTGTTACCTTACAGATTGACGTCTGCGAGGACAGCGCTGAAATTGTGTAAGTCTGCAGCTTCTCACGGCTATTGAATCACTGGTAACCAAAGTCTTGAGTCAAGTATATGGTGTTGATAGGAAATCAGTCTCTCTTCAAAGTGATTTCGCAGGTCCCTTTGTTCTTGGGGATGGGTCCTCTGAGTGACAGGGTCAGATCTGGCCTCAGAACAAGGTTCCCTCCTGCAGCTCCATTTCCAGAGGCTACATCTTTAATTTTTTTTGACGTGTAAACAGTTAGCTAGCTGCGTTAAGGTTGCGTATAAAGTATACATATGTACACATACAAACTCCTGTCCTTGCTGCTTTTTGCTAGTGTTTGGCCACGTCGCCAGTGTTTGTTTGGGGTGGTGCCTGCACCAGGCAGTCCTGTGTGAGGGGCATGGTCCAGTTCTTTGCTGTCTTAAACAAGCACTACCAGAGGAGCTCCCCACCCAGTGCTCCTCCTCTTCTCTGCCCCAGTACCGTGGGAAGAAAAGCTAGGAAGCGGCTCAGTTCTGCCTCAGCGTGCACAGCCTGGAGGTGGTGCATTATGTTCTCTGATATTGGAAGCCTCCACTCTTTTTTTTTTTTTAAGAATTTTATTTATTCATGCATACAAGCTGGGGTACAGGCCAGAGGCGCGGGGCGGCGAGAGGGTTCTCCAGAGACAGAGTGGGGAACAGAACAGGCAGATCAGAAGTACACTGCTGAGGGGAGCAGCGGGCGAGGCAGGAGAGGTCTGCCGTGCCATGTGGGAATCTCCCTGGCTGGGTGTCGAACTCATGTCACCACTGCCGACAGCTCCACAGTGCAGCGCTTAACTGCTGTGCCAGGCCCGGACATGTGGTATTTTTAAGTTATGGCTTCACCTGGAATGTCTGCAATAATAGGTGTATTGCAGTTTTTGATAGATTTTGTCACATTTCCATCTAAAAGGACTTGGAATTTATATTCCCATCATTGGGATATGGTGCTTTTCCCAGCAGTATTGAATGTTACAGATTTTAAAGTTTTAGCTTGTTTGCAAGGTAAAAGTGGTATTTTGTTTTAATTCATATTTTTCTGACTTAAAAAGTTGGATTTCTCTGTAGGTGGGTATACTGGGTGGGGGTGTGCGTGCATGTCTGAGTTTTCTTTTTAGGAATCTTGTTTTTTAAAGAAAGCTTATTGGGTAATTCTTTTGTGTGTAGTAAGATATTAGAACCAGTTCTTTTTTTTTTTTTTTTACTTCTTCTAGAAAACCCTCTGTAAATTCTCTTAAAGTCATATGCTTAATATCTTTCTTAGGCAAAATATCTGATACATTAATCCACTTGGGCTAGGTATTTTATGTATATTGCCTCATTTGATTTTCAGAATTATTTTTGGAAGATACTGGTACCATCTCATAAATGAAACCAGTAGAAAAATAAAACATATCACTCTACTCTTATTTTTCTTCCATACTCCCAAATATTGGAACCAAATAATGGTTTCTCCTGATCTTCTCTGCCTATAGCTTTTCCTTCTATTTTTTTCCCCAAAGCCTAGTATGATTCTCACTCCTGTGTGTGAGTTTGGGGGTTGTGTTCAGCACACCACCAAGCAGTCAGCTCGGTTCTGACACCATCTCCCTGAAGATAACCTCAGTTTCCGTGGTTAAGGACTCAGTCATACGAGACTGTGCTGGTCCCCATAGCCCCACTTCAGCTGCCAGTCACTGAGCTTCTCGCTGACCGGCTGTAGCTCACTTCTTGCAAGGACTACCTTTTAGGGTTTGATTAATTTGCTAGAACAGCTTCTAGAACTTAGAGAAACATTTACTTATTACATCACTAGTTTATTACAAAAGAATGTAATTCAGGAACATCTGATTGAAAGAGATACATAGGACAAGATGTGAGAAAAGGAGGAACTTCTGTGACCTCTCTGAAGTGCTACTTTCCTCAAATTTCCATAAATTCTCCAACCCAGAAGCTCTCCTAACTCTTTCCTTTTGGGTTTTTGTGGAGGCCGCATTAACTAGTTGTAATGGATCAAATCGCTCACTGGCCACTGGCTTTTGAGTCAATCTCCAACTTCCAGTCAGCAATCTCCCCCCGACTCCCATTACCCATGGGACAGGTCCAGTTCTCTAAGTACATGGTTGACTCCTCTGGCAGCCAGTTCTCATCCTTCGGTTCATCTGAAAGTCATGTCATTAACATCACAAAAGGTACATTTATTGCTTTCTTTACTTCGGGAATTCCATTGATTTTAAGAGCTTTGTACCAGAAATAAAGACCAAATATGTTTTTTATTATAAATCACAGTATCACACACAGGAAAGGGCCAAATCATTACAAAAAATGGGAAAAAAGCAGAAGGGAGTTGGCAGAGTGAGGGATCCCGTGAGCTATTGTAACTGGATTTTTCATGACCACTCTTAGAATGTTGGTTTAAGAAACGTGTGGAGATGTTTTAAAAACAACATGGTAGAATAGAGAGGCTGGGATTAATCTCCCTCCTAAAAAAGTACTTATAACAAGATTATAGCAAAACCCAGACGCTTCAAACCAGCTATATGACACCAGCAATTCTCCCGGACGTCCAAGAATTTAAAAAAAAAAAAAAAATTAAAGGAGTCCACTCTCTGAGGGGACCCAGCCAAAAGGGGAAGGCCAGCTCACCAAGCCTGCCAATATCAGTGTGGATTGGTTCCCAGCCTGGAACCCCCCAGTATACCACTCTGCTACATCTGGAACCCCTGGATACCCACAGGTGTATAACTCAGACCTCTGCACCAGCCACCTGCTCCATAAGACTGGTAGAAACTATTTTCTTTTTCCCTGAGACACAACTCGGGTAAACCCCTGCTGGGAGGTGCATCCCACTCAGCCCTCTGGTACCACCTACTGAACACACCCAAAAACCAGCCATCAGTGCCTGTGAAAGACCTAGGAAAACTAAGCATCAGTCATACCACTTGACCAGCCCACATCTCTAAATAGACCCGTCCACAGCTGGAACCTCATGGTAGCTGTACTCTGCATCAGGGATCCTCAGCTGCCCCAGCAACACCAGAAAGTGCACTCCACCCAGCCTGCTGTACCTGACGGGGACGGGGGCACAACCAAAGTCTCACAGTGCTGGGCCCTACATCAGAGGCCTTTGGATACCCCAGGAAGTCTGGTCGAGGGAAGCCACTGGAGCTCCCACCCCTGCCCAGCTGCAACAGTGGCCCAGGCAATGTGCAGATCCATCCACAGAATATTCTGCCTGCCAGCAGCCACAGTGAGGTCTATGGGTGCCGTGGGAACCCCTGCCTGCAAACCCATCCAGCTGCCCCAGTGCCCCAAGCAGCATGCAGAGCCATCCACTGGCCATTAGAAGAGGTCCTGTAGGTGGGAACTAAGGGGAGAACAACAGGAGCACCTGTCCCCAGCCTCTAACCACCACTCCCAGCGACCCAAGCTCCAGGCAGATCCATGCATGCCCTGGTAAAAGCACAAGAAGTCATGCCAGCAGGCATCATTGGCCACATAACCCACATAACCCACTGCCAAGCGCAAACATGGAAAGAAACAGTAGGGAGACAGAAATACTCAAGTGATCAAGCAAGCCCTCCTGGGAACAGTATACCACAGAAAGAAAATCAGCTTCGGGAACTAGTGACACTGACATGGAAGAATTTCTCTGCCTGCCTGACAGATAAAGAATTCATAATCATCTGAATTAAAAAAAATTAAAAGAAGCAGGAATGGAACCAAAAACTGTGAGAAACATAATCAATGAACAGAAATTGAGATTGAATCTTTTAAAAGTAAAGAAACTGGAGGAGGTTAAAAGATAAACAGAGGAACAAAAAAATTCTGGAAAACAGCCACAAAGATAGAACAGATGAATGGGAGAATAATCAGTACTTTTGAAGAGACATACAAAAAGAGCCATAAAGGAAAGAATGCAGAAACACTCCACAAATTATCTGACATCATGAAAAATAGAAAATGTAAGAGTTAGGAATCCCAGCAGAAGAGAGAGATGAGGGAACTGCAAAACTATTCAAGAAAATAATTTATGAGAACTTCCCAAACATGAAGAAGGAAATGAAAATAGACATGCAGGAAGCTAGAAGAACACCAAACTACCATAAGGAAAAAGAAAACTACAGTGAGACACATTATAGTATAGCTTCCTGAAGTCCAAGACAAAGAAAAAGCAATAAAGCTGACAAGGGGAAAGAAACAGATAACCTATAAAGGAAAACCAGTTAGGCTGACATCAGACTTCTCTGAAGAAACGCTTTGGGCAAGAAGAGAATACAGTGACATACTCAAAGCCATCAAGTCAGAAATGCCAACCAAGAGTACTTTATTCTGCAAAGCTCTGCTTTTATGAGGGAAAAATAAGAACTTTTTCAGACAAACAAAATCTTCAGAAATTTGCTACTACTCAATCCCCAGTCCAGGAAGCAATACAAGAAGCCTTAAAGTCTAAATCAACAGAGGAATGAACAGGAAGAATGAAACAAGGTAGTGAATAGAACCACAAAATGATGATGAAAATAGCAGTAACAGATTTTCATGGTATCACTAATCACCCTAAATATTAATGGACTAATAAACTCACCAATAAAAAGACACAGAGTAACATACTGGGTAAAAAACAGAATCCAGCCTTCTGCTGCCTCCAAGAACCACACTTAAGCTCTAAAGATAAGCATAGATTGAAAATAAAAGGTTGGGAAATAATTCTACAAGTAAATGGCCCCCCAAAAGAAGGCAGAGGTAGCCATACTTACAGCAGATGAAACTGACTTCAAACTAAAAAAAAGTGACAGAGGACACTATATAATGGTCAAGGGGATAATATACCAAAAGATATAACACTCATAAATATATACTTACCAAATGAGAGAGCTTCAAAATACATTAGATAGTTACTATCAGCTCTAAAAACAGACACTGGAGAAAATACATATGTGGTAGGAGACTTCAGCACCCCACTCTCAACCAGGGGACAGATCAACAAGAGAAATTAAACAAGGACACAGTATCCCTGAATGAGGATCTACACCACATAGAACTAATAGACATCTAAAGGGCACTGCACCTCATAAAAACTGAATACACATTTTTCTCAAATGCACATGGGTCATTCTCCAGGATCAACCATACTTGGTCACAAGACAAACATCAACAGCTACATGAAGATTAAAATCATACCAAGTATCTTCTCAGACCATAAAGGCATGAAGTAGAAATCAACCATGAAAAGAAAGCAAGGAGATTGCCCATTACATGGAGACTGAACAACATGCTACTGAGAGACCATTGGAATTATGAGAAAATCAAAGAAGAAATTAAAAAATACCTTGAGACAAATGACTAAGGTGACATAGCTTTCCAGAACATATGGCTCTCAGCAAAAGTGGTATTTAGAGGAAAGTATATAGCAATACAGGCCCATATCAAGAAGCAAGGAATAACCGGTTGAGTTGGGCAACACCTCACTGTTGAGTTGGGCAACACCTCACTGATACACGGGCGTCATGGAGCAGGCTGCACAATGTTGGATGCTGCTTGAGAGCAAGATCCTGGCCTTTTTATTGACAGAGAAGGGTGGCTCAAACTGAACACTGATTTTGGGCTTTAGGGAGGGTGAGTCCAACGATATACATCAGACTCCCATCTATGGCTCTAATCTTATTAACAAGGTGTTAATAAGGTGGGGACAAAGCACACCAGTCACTGGCCCCTTGGGCGTTCTGGTCATCCCTCAGGATGTATACCTATTTCCCCAGGGTAATCAAGGGTCCTGCTCTTGTCTAACTTGAAAGGAGCCTTGTAGGCTATACCCACAATAACCCAAAGAAACTACCTGTTTTCCCATCTTGAAGAACTAGAAAAAGAACAACAAAAAAATTCCAAAAGCCAGTAGAAAAAAAGGAAATAATAGAAGTTAAAGCAGAAATAAATGAAATAGAAATTAAAAAGGTAATCTGAAAGATCAGTGAAACCAAAAGCTGGTTCTTCGAAAAAAATAAATAAAAGAGCCCCTAGCAAAGCTCACAAAGGAAAAGAAGCAGGGGAGAAAACCCAAGTAAGTAGGATTATAAATGAAAGATGAGAAATTACAACAAGACACAGTAGAAATCAAGTATATAATAGAGATTATGTGAACATTTATATACGAACAGGTTCAACAATCTAGACAAGATGGACAAATTCTCAGAACTATACAATCACCCAAAGCTGAACAAGGAAGAAGTAGAAAACTTACACCAATTAAAAGCAGTGAAATTGAAACAATAAAACCCTCCCCAGTAAACAAAAGGCCAGGACCAAGATGGCTTCACAAACGAATTCTACCAAATATTCAAAGATGAACTAATGCCTATTCTACAAAAACGCTTTCAAAATATTGAGAAAGAAGGAATGTTACAGGGCAGGGAGAGGGACACCCCAGAACCCCCAAACCTGCCCTTTCTAAATAGGTTCTGCCATCCGCTGCATCAGTGCAAAACATGTTAAGACCTCTTGTGGAAACAAACTTTAAAACAGTTAGATAAGACAAAGAATATAGTTGCTTAATTAAGCACCCAAATGGGGTTGGCCCAAAGCAAGGCCCAAAAGCCTACCACAAATCTAAAACACCTTTTGGCAGGGACCCATAGAAAAGGGTCAGAAGCAGCCAGACAATTCTGGGAGTTAAAAAGCAAAATCAAAACCAATATCAATGTTGCCATAGTCAACCTCCCCATGGGTCTCTCACCCATATCTGTTACAATCAGTCCAGGCCAGTGCAGCTTCTTTACATGTCTTTCTGCTCCATGTGCCTCTTCTGGCCTCCATCCTGCTTCCTTCCTTCTCTGTCTCTTCTGTGTCTTGTCCCTCCTTCTCTATTCTCCAGCTTCTTATCTCTCCTGCTCAGCTCCACCCTCCCTTGGGTGGGGCAGGGAACCTGGAACACACCCTTTTTCTGGGAACCACCCTGTTACAGGAACACTATCAAATACATTTTATGAAGCCAGTGTTACACAAATAACAAAAACAAACAAAGACAACACCAAAAAAGCATACAGGCCAATCTCCCTAATGAACACAGATGAAAAAACCCTCAGTAAAATCCTAGACAACAAAATCCAGCAAGACATCAGATGGACAATACCCTATGACCATTTGGGATTTATTCCAGGGACACAAGGGTAAGTCAGCTTCTGAAAATCAGTGGAATTCAGCACATCAGCAAAAAGAAAAAGACCATATGATTATATCAATAGATGGTGAGAAAGCATTTGATAAAGTGCAGTGTCCATTTATGATGAAGGCCTTCAAAATACTTAGGATAAAAGGAACATACCTGAATGACAGATCCGCAGCTAACATCATTCTTAATGGTGAAAAACTGAAAGCCTTCCCTTTAAGATCTGAAAGAAGAGAAGGATGTATACTCTCACCACTGCTTTTCAATATAACACTGGACATCCTGGAGCAGTTATATAAGAAAAAGACAAGGAATCCAAACAGGGGAAGAAGAAGTGAAATTATCATTTTATCCAGATGATATAATAATGTATATAGAGCATCCTAAAAAATCCACAGAAAAATTATTAAAATGATAAACCAGTTTAGTAAAGTAGCAAGTTACAAAATCAACACAAAAAAGCAGTAGCCTTCATATATGCAGTCAGTCTCAAGAGGAAGAAATTAAGAAAGCCATCCCATTAACAATTATACCCCCCCCCAAATTAAATACCTGTGAATAAACCTAACACATAAGGTGGAAAGACCTATACAAGGAAAACTACAGAACACCGTTAAAAGACGTAGAAGAACACACAAAGAAATGGAAAGACATTGCCTCCTCATGGACTAGAAGAATCAACATTATCAAAATGGCCATCCTATGAAAAGCAATTTGCAGATTTAGTGCGATTCCAATTAAAAATCTCATTGACTTTTTCAAAGAAATAGAACAAATATTGATGCAATTCATATGGGACCACACGCACAAAAAAAACAACCCTCCAAATAGTGAAAGCTCTCCTGACTAAAAGGGGCAAGAATGGAGGCATTACATTCTCAGACTTCAAACAATATTACAGAGCCATTATAATAAACAGCATGGTATTGGAACAAAAATAGACACACAGACCAATGGAATCAAATTGAAAGCCCAGAAACAAAACCACACATCTGTGGTCAACTAATCTATGACAGAGGAGCAAAGAGTATACATTGAAATGAGGAAATCCTCTTCAGTGAATGGTGTTGGGAAAATTGGACTGCAACATGGAAAAAAAATGAAACTAGACTACTACCTCACACCATATACAAAAATCAACTCAAAATGGATAAAAGGCTTAAATGTAAGACATGACACCCTAAAATATATAGAAGAAAAACAATGGCAAAACACTCCATGACATAAATCTTAGAAACATCTTTGAGAATTCTCCAGAAACAGGGAGAAGACAAACAGTTGGGACTACATCAAATTAAAAAGCGTCTGTACAGCAGAAGAGACAATAATCAGACATCCTACTGAATGGGAGAAAGTATTTGCATATCATACAACTGATAGGGGACTGATATCAAAGATTTACCAAGAATTTAACAATTCAACAAAAGCAAAGGGAACAATCCAGTCAAAAATGAGGAAAAAGAACTAAAAACATACTTCTCCAAAAAAGTATCCAAAGAAGAAATGCAAATAGCCAACAGGCATATGAAAAAATAGTCAACATTGTCAGGGAAATGCAAATCAAAACCACAATGAGATTACCACCTTACTCCAGTAAGAATGGCCCACATTAAAAAAAAAAAAAAAGACAAAAACAACAAATGCTGGAGAGGATGTGGAAATAAAGGAATCCTCTTAGACTGCTAGTGGGAATGTAAACTAGACCAGTTGCTATAAAAAGTTGTGTGGCGCTTCCTCAGAACATTAAAAATGGATCTACCATGTGATCCAGTGATTTTACCTCTAGGAGTCTAGCCAAAGGACCAAGAAACACTAATTTGAAAGGAAACCTGCACTCCGGTGTTTACTGCAGCACTATTTACAATAGCTGAGAAATGGAAACAACCCAAATGCCCCCAAATAGTCAAATGGATCAAAAAGTTGTGCTTTATTTATACAGTGGAATATTATTCAGCAATCAAAAAAGACAAACTCATGCCACTTGTGGCAACTTGGATGGAGTTGAAAAGAATCATACAGGAAATTAGAAGAAAAAGATAAATACCAGATGCTCTCACTCATGTGAAATAATGGGGAAACCAAAGAAAAAGTCAAAACTAGCAAGCTGACCGTAGAACTGAAGCATCCAGCAAAGGAGGGGGCTGAAAGTGGGGCCCAACACGAGAGGGATGAACACAGGGATTATGGGAATGGTTCACAGGTGATACAGTGGTGGGAGAACTATGGGGACTACAACAGCGTAAGAAAAAAATTTAATAAAAAAGGGGAAAAATAAAATGGAACAAAGGGACCAAAAAAAAAAAAAAAGAAAGAAATGTGAGGAGCCCAGCTTAGGTTAAACACTTGCACACTCAGCACCCCTGTCTCGGAGTGTGTGTTCTGTGAGGAGACATGTGTTGGTGGGAACTGGGCAGAGTGGCATAGGAACATGATGACCTGGTGGTGGAATGGGTGGCTGAGGGAGCCCCAGGAAGGGAGTGATTCTCATCACTGGTGCCTACAGTAGTCATGAGAGGAAAGGAGCCCACCATGGAGAGCAGCATCCCAGCATCCTAGAGCAGACCGAGAGCCCAGCTCCCGTCATGTGTATCTTATGTCCAACAGTATTGTCAAGCACCCAGTTGTGCTCTACAAAACAACATTAGTGTACTGGCCTCAGGCTATTAAATGAAATTGCATGTGTTCACTGTTCCAGACCTGCCAAGAAGTGGGACAGTGCAGCTGTTCAGTACTTCCAGAACATTCTCAAAGGTAAGGCAAATGCATGATCACTACAGCCTGCTTTGAGCTGACCCACATCCTGTCTTGACTTCTTGGTGAGGGTGTTGGAGTGTGTGTGCTTAGCTGTTTGACCCTTCTGTATCCATTCACAAGTTGCCTAGAGCTTCCTGGTGTCAAAGTATCCTGTACCCCTGGGACTTGGGGAATAGATGTAAACATCAACAATTGACAGTTGAAATCAAGGGCTGTTTGGGTGAGGGATTCTAATCCCTCAGAGACAGAATAATAATACCTGTCTCTTGGTTTCCATAGAAGCTGCAGTACTAAAAAATGAATTTTTATGTATTGTATTGAACCAATAGTTGTTGAAAAGTGTAACTTTTTGTAGTGAGTAAAGGTACGGATATTTATTGTGTACTAATCATTATTGCTAATTCAAGGTGCATAACGTGTCTCAGAGCAACATTTAATGAACTCTGTTTTGTATTGTCAACTATAAAATAGTTGCATCGTAACACCCCTCCTAACCCCTGATAGTGAAGAGGCAAATAGGGGCTTGAGAGTAGTGGCTATGAAGTGCCTGGGGTGCTGTCTGGTGCCTCTCTTGGGGTCCTGGCCCTTCTGCACTGCCCCATTGTCTGGGTCAAGGAAAAGCTAGATGCTTTCCACTTGGGAGAAATGGGAAGTTGGGGGAGTCACTAGTTTGGGGGTATTGACCCTTGTGTGTTTGTTGGGGGATAATGGGAGATGCAGGTGTGGAGGAGGCAGAATACCTAGTACTTCCATGTAGCCTTCTCCAGGACTGGCCTCCTCACCTGTAACATGATGACAGCAGTACTTAGCTTGCAGGGTTGTGGGAAGTAAAAGGACACCCATTTAGCTTAGTTCCAAGAGAACCGTGCTTGGCGCTATGGTTGGGTCTCCAACAGGATAGCCGAGGTGCAATGCTCTGACTGGAAATGGGGGGTTGGGAGTCATCAGAAGGGAAGGGAGAATCCCAGTGTTCATGGGGGGGGCAGTTGTATGTCTTCCCCTCTGCTTGAAGTCCTCCCCTGCAGGGTGAGCTGTTGCTCGTGTGGCACTGGGTAATCACAGTTGGTTAGCAGAGATTAGTAGCTGGGAGATAGTTACACTTGCCTCAGGTATACTCTTCATGTTAGCCAGCTTATATTTCCATTTATGTTATTTAGCAACTACCCAGGTGGAAGCCAAATTATGTGCTGTGGAAGAAGATACTTTTGAGGTTTATCTTTATGTAACTGTAAAAAATGAAAAAGTAAGTAAAAAATTATTGTTTTAAAAATGTTTCATCATTATTTTATGATTTTTAATTTCAATCAAATGCCAAAGAAAATAGTGTCATTCACACAACATAAGACACGTTCTTAATGGTTCAAGTTATGGCTTAGACCAGAGGTTAGCCAGGATTTTGTTTTCTTCTCTTGATTACTATTTAAAATTACACTAGTAGTTTTATTTAGCATTTTATTGAGTAATGGACAGTAAGTTACTGCCTACAGTGATAAGTATGAGTCCTCTTGTAAGAGGACATAAATTTTATAAATATGCATTTTGTGGCTTTAGTCCACTGCTTCACACCCCCTCCATGTTTTCTCATAGTGTATAAGACATGCTTACCGTAAGGAAGTCAGATAACATGAGTAGAAAGACGCAGTGTCTGCACTTCTTGGCGCACCTCGGACTGCAGGTGTCCTTTTCACATTTTCCCTTTGCAGAGCAGCAGCTCTCAGCCCACTGTGTCTATGCAGCTGCCTCGTTTTGGTTTTCCTTTCTCCTTTTCTTAATAAACCTGTTCTTTTAAAATGTAAAAAAAAGAAAGGAAGAAAGGGAGGGAAGATCATGTAAGAGCCTTCCTCTCCCCCTCCCCATTATTAGCTGTTAACATGGGTGCTCTCTATGAAGGGTGGCGCAAGGGCACAACTCTGCCCCTCGTGTGGGTGGAGATACAGCCTGGAGCCCACAGAGGTCATCTTCACCATGGGCTTATTGTAAAAATTTATTCTGAAATAAATTTAACACTGATAGAAGAAATGCATCAATAGTACAAAAATTTTTATATATGCTTTACCTGGGTTCCCGTAATACCAACCATATAGTACATGATTAAAGTCAGAAATTCAACATTGATAGTCTTCACATAAAGTAATTTCAAAAATTCACATGCATGTGAAAAATATATTTTTTTAATTTTAATGTAGTTTATTAAATGTATTTTACATCATTGTTCATTTTTGTACAATGTTTGCTTTCTCCTCTGGTGTAGTCCCCAAAGAATTCCCATCACCAGTTCACCCGTGCACCATCACCATAGTCTCTTATGCTCTTCCCTCCCCTGTTTTGATCCCTTCCTCTCCCCTGCAGAATGTCCTAATTGATAGTTGCCCGTTGATTTTGTTTTGTTTTTTTATTGTTACTGTCTTTTTCCCTGATTCCTTATTTGGTTCCCCTATATTCCTCGTATAAGTGAAACCATCCAATATTTTTCTCTTTCTCTCTGACCTGTTTCCCTGAGCATAGTCCCTTCTAGCTCCATCCATCTTGCTGCAAATGGCATGAGTTTATCTTTTTAAACTGCCAAATAGTATTCCATTGTGTATATAGACCATATCTTCTTGATTCAGTCATCTATTTTTAGGCATTTGGGTTGTTTCCATATCTTACCCATTATAAATAGTGCTGCGATAAACATAGTAGGGGGGCAGGTATCCTTTTGAATTAATGCTTTTGTGTCCTTCAGGTAGCTCCCTAGGAATGGAATTGCTGGGTCATATGGTAGTTCCATTTTTAGTAGTTTGAGGAACCTCCACACAGCTTTCCATAGTGGTTAGACCAGTTTGCATTCCCACCAGCAGTTTAGGAGAGTTCCTTTTGCACCATTGTTGCCAGTAGTTGTTGTTTCCTGTTCTTTGTTTTTTTTTTTTTTTTAATATGTGCCATTCTCACTGGTGTAAGATGATATCTCATTGTGGTTTTGATTTGCATTTCCCGGATTATAAGGGATGTTACATATTTTTTCATATACCTGTTGGCCATTTGCATTTCCTCTTTGGAGAAGTGTCTTTTTAGCTCTTCTGCCCATTTTTTTTTTAAAAGATTTATTTATTTATGCATACAAGCTGGGGTACAGGCCAGAGGCGTGGGATGGTGAGAGGGTTCACCAGAGACAGAGTGGGGAGCAGAACACACAGATCGACAGAAAAACACTGCCGAGGGGAGCAGCGGGCAAGGCGGGAGAGGTCTGCCGCGCCATGTGGGAATCTCCCTGGCCGGGTGTCGAACTCGCCTCACCACTGCCAACAGCTCCACAGGCAGCGCCCAACCGCTGCGCCACCGGGGAGGCCCTGCCCATGTATTTTTTATTGGATTGTTTACTTTGTTTTTGTTGAGTCATGTGAATTCTTTGTAGCTCTTTGTGATCAGTCCCTTATCAGTTGTATGGAGTGCAAAAATTTTCTCCCAGTCAACAGAGTGTCTCTTTGTTTTGACTAATGTCTCTTTTGCTGTATAGAAGCTTTTTACTTTGATATAATCCCAGCTATTTATCTTTTCCTTCACTTTCTTTGCTTTGGGGCATAAGTCTTTAAAAATGTTACTGAGATGTATGTCATGTGGTGTTTACCTATATTCTGTGTATTTTATGGTTTCAGGTCTTATGTTCAGTTAATTTATCCATTTTGAGTTGATTTTTATGCATAGTGTGAGGTAGTCTAGTTTCATTGTTTTGCATGTGGTGGTCCAGTTTTCCTAGCACCACTTACTGAATAAACTGTCTTTGTTTCATTGCATATTCTTTGCTCCTTTGTCAAAGATTAATTTTCCATATATGTGAGGCTTTATTTCTGGGCTTTCTGTTTGATTGCATTGGTCTGTGTGTCTATTTTTGTTCCAGTATCATACTGTTTTAATTATGGTATTGTAATACAGTTTGAAGTCCATTCTCCTTCATTTTAGTCAGGAGAGCTTTGGCTATTCAAGGTTTTCTGAATTTCATCAGTATTTGTTCTATTTCTTTGAAGAATGTCATTGAGATTTTAATGGGGATTTTGTTAAATCTGTAAATTGCTTTTTATAGGATGGCCATTTTAATTATGTTAATTCTCTCAATCCATGAGCAGGGCATGTCTTTCCATTTCTTTGTCTATTCTTATGTTTCTTTTAACAGTGTTTTGTAATTTGATTTTTGCATAGGTCACTCATCTCCTTGGTTAAGTTTATTCCCAGGTTTTTTTTTGTTTCAATTGTAAGTGGGATGGTTTTCTTAATTTCTTCTTCCAATTGATTATTTACATATAGGAAGGCTACTGATTTTTGTGTGTTGATTTTGTGTCCTGCTACTTTACTAAACTGGTTTATTATTTTAATTAGTTTTTCTGTGGAGTTTTTAGGATTCTCTATGTATATTGTCATATTGTATTCAAATAATGATAGCTTTCTTCTTCTTTCCATATTCAAATTCCTTGTATGTCTTTCTCTTGTCTTATTACTCTGGCTAGAACTTCCAGTATTATATTGAAAAGGAGTGATGAGAGTGGACGTCCTGGTCTTGTTCTTGATCTTGAAGGGAAGTGTCTTAGCTTTTCAGCCTTGAGAATAATATTGGCTTTTATCATGTTAAGGTATGTTCCTTCTATCCCAAGAATTTCAAGGGCCTTCATCATAAAACAGATGTTGGACCATGTCAGATGCTTTTCCAGCATCTATTGATGTGAGCACATGGTTTTTATTTTTCTTTTTGTTGATGTATTGAATTATAGTAATTGATTTTTGGATGTTGAATCATCCTTGTACCCCTGGAATAAATCCCACTTGGTTGTGGTATATTGTCCTTTTGATGCATTGTTGGATTCTTTTGGCAAGGATTTCTCTCATGTGATATAGAGGAAACAAACATGGCCCAAATAAAACAAAATTAAACTTTTGGACTATAGGATCAATTAGTGATTAACAGAAGGGAAGGGATAAATTGGGATGAAGGGGACAATGGTATGGTGAAGGATTGAATTCTCAGTGGTAAATTTCATGTAGAGCATACACATGTTGATTCTCAGTGATCCACACCTGAAATTTATGTTCTGATGCTATGTTACTTCAATTTTAAAGCTTCATTCAAAAACATTAAAAAATTGCATTTCCCTGATGACTATAGAAGTTAAGTATTTTTTGATATACTACTTACAACCCATGTATCTCTTTGATGATGTATTCATGTCTTTTGGCCATTTTTTATTTGGGTTTTCTTTTTAAAGAATTTTACATATTCTGGATAACATGTTCATACAGGTATTTAATTTAAAATTTTTTCTCCCTATAGGTGAATTGCCCTTCATCTCATAAAAGTGTAAGAATTTCTGAAGAACAGAAATTTAAAATTTTTATAAAGTCTAGTTTGTCAGTTTTTCCTTTGATTTTTGCTTTGTCATTTGTTATCCCTAAGTTATCTGGCATAGCTGTATTATCTTTTCAGTGCCTTCAAGAAGATGCTTAGATTTTACAGATTCTTGCTGTTTTTCTTACTAAGAGGATTGGTCAGAAGTATCTAGTTTACTGTTAACCAGAGCAGAAGACAAGAGATTGATTTCTATATAAAATAATTTTTCTGTAGATTGATATTTGGGATTAAGTTTGGAATATTTTCTGAACAATTGTTGACTACATGTTTTCTTAATCATCAAATGTTTAAAATTGTACAGGTTTGTGTTAATGATGATCTGGTGGCAAAGAACTTCGCTTGTTATGTATCACCTATGGAGAATAAACACCTTGATCCTTTAGAGAAACCAAGATTGAGTATAAAGTCAGCACCCTTTTCCAATAAGCTCAATCCAGCACTTACACTTTGGCCAATGTTTTTGCAAGGAAAAGATTCTCAAGGAATGGAAAGTGAGTGGATTCTCATCAATATGTTCCCCTTAACCTGCTAATTGACAGAAATCAAAGGAGATATGGACATCAGTTGCTATACAAACTTTGTCCCAGGTGGAGGCAGACTTGGACTCTAAATTTAGTATTTTAATTTTAATCCTAGTGAGCTACAACTGCTACAATTTGTTTCTGTGAGACCAGGAAAAACTATTCTCAATTACTTGCATGGAATGACATTTTTAGAAGTCCATATGGTTATAATTTCAAGATATTTCCAAAACATGGTTTTGTGTATTAAGGGTTTTAGACATTTAAAGGTAACTATTTATTAGCATGAGAATTTGAGAAAAGTGTTCTGCTGAGAGAGCAGTGTCTCTGTAAACCTTAAAGCAAAAGCAAGAGCAGGGGAAGTATACTAACAAATTCATGTTTGTATTTTGGGTTTTATTTCATGCTTTCCAAATCTTGAAATGTGGTCTTTCTGTAGAGTCACATGGTTTATCTTTTCTGGCACGGTCTCTCCAGCACCGATGGCCCAAGAATGTTGCTGGTAACCTCGAGCCAACTGCTGCCATCCTAGGTAAGTTCTCAATTGCATTATTTCACAAGCAGCACGAAAGAACACTCTTAACTACTTAAAGATCGCTAAGGGTTATATAGAAAGATTGTGGTCTTTCTCCTCTTTCTCAATTTCATGGAACCAGTTCATGCTAATAGAGATAATTTTCTTTGCATCTGTGATTGGAGGATTTTATTATATTGTAAAGAACCTAACTCTGGAGGATATACTCCATTAGTCTCATTATTTTCTGATTTATTCCAGGCCAGTTATAGGCCAATGATTATTTGTTCTCCGATAGGTATCCACCAATAGATTTATGATTGACTTTTATTGTGAGTGATACAGTGCGTAAAAGTAAGGGAGAGGTATTTGTAAGGGCAGAAATACCCAGTCCTTATTTCCATATCTTCATGATACTGAATGAGGAATTATTGGACAAGAATGTAATCTGCTGGCCTCTTTGATGTTTGGCTTAACCTTCGTGGTAATCCTCCTGTACTTCACTCTTTTTTTTTTTTAAAGATTTATTTGTTTATACATACAAGCTGGGGTACAGGCCAGAGGTGTGGGGCGGCAAGAGGGTTCACCAGAGACAGAGTAGGGAGCAGAACAGGCAGATCAGAAGTACACTGCTGAGGGGAGCAGCGGGCGAGGCAGGAGAGGTCTGCCGCACCATGTGGGATTCTCCCCGGCTGGGCGTCGAACTCGCATCGCTGCTGCCAACAGCTCCACAGTGCAGCGCTTAACTGCTGCACCACCAGGGAGGCCCCTGTACTTCACTCTTATATTGGGTATACATATGCCTGTGTGTACCAAAGGGTGTAGTAGTTCATGTATGTGCATAGTGAACCTCAACTGAATTAAAACTTTAATCAACTGTAAAATGTTTCCTATACTTGGTATTATTTTTAATAATTTGGTAATACTTATCATAGAAAAGTAGAAAACATATTTCAGTCCTATCATCTTAATAACTGCTTATTAAAATTTTAGTCTTTCCAAAGTTTTCAAGGCCTGAGAGTATATTAAAGAGTGGGATACTCTTTTTTTTTAAAGATTTATTTATTTATGCATACAAGCTGGGGTACAGGCCTGAATTGTGGGGCAGTGAGAGGGTTCACCAGAGACAGAGTGGGGAACAGAACAGACAGATCGATGGAAATACACTGCTGAGGGGAGCAGCAGGCGAGGCAGGAGAGGTCTGCCAGGCCATGTGGAAATCTCCCTGGCCAGGTGTTGAACTCGCATCGCCGCTGCCGACAGCTCCACAGCTCTGCACTTAACTGCTGCACCACCAGGGAGGCCCAAGAGTGGGATACTCTTTGTAGGGTTTTTCACGTAATATACAGCTTGAACTTCTTTCTAGATCAAATGTATCCGGTGTAACATGGGTTTAAGGATATGTGCTCTGAAGTGTCTGTTGGGATGTCAGTCCTACTCCCAGTCCATGATGTGGGGAGGTATAATTTCTGTGCCTTCAAGTTGGGTAGATGGCCATTCTTGTTTGGGTGGCACAGTACCTGGTTCATGGCCACTATTGGCACATGTGTCCCCAACCCAGGTTCTGATATGCCTCTCTTTTGGGCCCCAGGTGAGAATTCTGCCTTGAAAAGAGCCCATTACTAATGAGAATATATTAGTTCCTTTTGTGTTTCTTCCATTTCCATTGGCATGGAAAAAATACCAGGTTATCTACATCAGTGTGCTTAATAGTTGCACTGTAAAAACATGTCATTATTATAAGTAACTCCATATTGCTCAACAGTAATTGTTGCCTTCTTTTCCTTATTGCATATCTTTGAAAAGGAAAAGGTTGATGATAAGCAAACAAAGCTAATGTGAGGTGTGACTGGCTTAGCATGTAAAAAATAGAATTATTAAATGTTACTTATCCAGGTAAATATTTCCTTTTCCTTGTCATCATTGCGAGAACCTATTTTAATTTATTTTTGGTGTTTCTTTTTGAAGTTGCTCATTTTTCTTAGTAAAAGTATGGTACTTTGTTAGTAAACAGTCAGTAGTACACAAAGGCTATGTTGCAAAGTACTTTTCTCCTGTCTAATCTCTTTTTACCCCAGGCAGTTCCTTAGATGTAAACCTCTTTTTTTTTTCTTCTGAGCTATTTATTTTTGTGGTTTTCTCCCAATTTAGAGATAATTTCATTTATCTTACCATTTTTAGGCTTATCAGTTCTCTATATTGTCAAGATGTGACAACTCTCATATCCCTAAGCTACATACATCAAATATTCATGAAGTGCCTGTTGTATGTCAGGTACTGTTCTAAGGGACAGAAACAAAGTCTCTGCTTTCATGGAGTATATATCCATTTTCTCAGTACAGTGTTTTTATTTTAGAATCATCACAAATTACAGAAAAGTTGGAGACCAAGTACAAGGAACTTTTTCCTAAGCTATGTTAGAATAAGTTGAACTGTCTTTGATAAGAAGTCTACTTTCTGTAACATTTTTATACTTACTTTAGATTACTTTTGATTAATATTGAAAGAGTTTATCTTTTTTTTTGTCATTTCAGAAAAAAGCAACCCTTTATTCTTCTATCTTATGTCCTTTGTTAGTTTACTAGCTGTAACTTTTTGTTGTACTTTTACTGGTTGCTTTAGGGTTTATGGTTTATATTTTCACTTATATAGTCTATCTTCAAGTAATATTGTGCCCCTTCATCCATAGTATAAGCTCTTCACAGCAGTGTACTTTTAACCTTTTTGTGTCTTTATGCTTACAGGGAATTCTTATAGTCAGCATGTAATTTTGATAACAGCCTGTCAATCTCTGCCTTTTAACTGGAGTGTGTAAATCATTTATATATAATGTAATTTACTTGATGTTGAATTTAAAACTGCCATCATACTACTAATTTTGTAACTCATCTATTTTTGGTTCCTTTCCCCTATTTTTTTCTACTTATTTTGGATTAAATACCCTTTATTCTTCTATCTCATGTACTTTGTTAGTTTACTAGCTATAACGTTTTGTTCATACTTTTACTGGTTGCTTTAGGGTTTATGGTTTATATTTCCACTTACATAGTCTGTCTTCAAGTAATATTGTGCCCCTTCATACACAGCATAAAATCTTTACAGCAGTGTACTTCATTTCCTCTTTTCCCCAACTTTGTTGTCATGCATTTTAATTCTGCATATTCTATAAATCCCACAGTACTTTATCAGTTTTCATTAAACAGTCAGTTCTCTCTTTGACAACCCCACCCCTATTTTTTTTTTAAAAAGAGATGTTTAATTCTCCAGCATATCCTAAAAGGTAGATAAGACAACTGGAGTCCAGGATCTTTGTATCATGTTAATAGTGCTATCTTTAGGGTTTTGCTATCACACTGTTGATCCATATGATGAACCACTTTGTCTTCAGACTAGCTAGCTGAAAGTGAGAATAAAGAAAGGAAGTAGCAATCCAGAGATTCAGTGTTTGTGCTTCCCATCTTTGACCAGAACTTCCTCATGTGCCATGTCAGTACTTGAGGACAAGTGTGAGAGGTATGGTCCTTCCCTTGGATTCCTAGGACCCATCTAAAAATCAGGGCTTCTGTTACCTTAGAGTAGGAGTTCGTAAACTATAGCCTGTTTACCGAATACTTGTCTTCATACGACCCATAACACTGGTCAACAGTGAGATCGTTATGGGCTTAAAAAGGCCCTAATCTATCTATAGTATCTTGGTGTGCTGAACATGAATATAACCCTGAAAATTTTTTATTAGCTCTTGTTTTGAAGATATTTCATATAACTCATTTTATATGTTTCACCACGTAAATTTATCCAGTAGGACTGCAACAACATTCTAAATCAGCCTAGAATGATGTAATATTGCATCGCGTTGCGTAATACCATCATACACACATCATCCAGAGTCAATTGCATCATTTTCTGATGCAGTGCAATACTACTGCCAGGCAGCTGCTGGAGTCAGCTGACGTCAGCAGTGCACTCTATAAAGCCCTGTTGGAAAGGTGGAGCATTGAAAATATTTCAGACTTTGTGCGAGACAGTTTAAGCTACTGTTCCATAGAACTGTTACTATTTTATCCATTTAGGCACAATACAGAACAGTAATGCCTTGAAAGTGCGTTAATAGGGTGGATAATTTCTGCTCTATTTGTGGGGAAGTGACATTTGCCAACCAGAAGAACAGTATCACTTCTCAAGTGAAGAAGGCTTATCATCTTTACTTCAGATGCAAGGCTGGTGACCAAGACAAGCCTTGGGCCCCGCATCTATCCTGTGCTACATGTACAACACAGCTTTTACAGTGGTTCAGTGGCAAAAGACCATCAATGCCGTTTGCAGTCCCCGTGGTGTGGAGAGAGCCAAGCAACCACATAAAAGACTGTTACTTCTGCTTGGTCCCCCCTCTTTCCGGTGGAATAGCAAAGCAAAAAAAGTCGAGAATAGCCTACGCAAACATTCCGTCTGCATTGAGACCAGTTCCACATGGTGAGGGGCTTCCTATTCTAGAACCTCCAGCAGAATATTCTCTTGATTCATCTGATGAGGACAAGGGTGAGCTGACTCCTTTTCTTCTCCTGTTCCATCAATATGCAGGGATCCAGATTTTCAGTGTGGTGCATCATCAACCCCACACAGAATAACATAGGAAGAACTAAATGACCTGGTTCGTGATTTGGACTTCTCCAAGAACAAAGCAGAATTGCTAGGATCAAGACTCCAACAATAGAATCTTCTAGAAGATGTCACAATTACTTTCTATCAAAAGCGCCTCCAGCAGTAGGAGCCTTTCTTCAGAAAGGAAAGTACTCTGGCATTCTATTCTGATATTGAGGGCCTCATGAATGCCTTAGAAATCACTCATGACCCACAAGAATGGAGACTATTTCTAGACTCTTCGAAACTGAGTCTTAAGGCTGTGCTTTTGCACGTCTTTCATCTATTCTATTCCCGAACGGCTGTGCAAGAGACAAGCGAAGAAATCTAAGAAGTAGTCTATGACTTGATTTTTTTTACAGGTATTAACCGTAGGCCTATTACTATTGGCATGCATTTTGTGATGTAAACATCAGTTTATTGCAGATTACAAAAAAAAACTAGAGCCAAAATTAGAATTTGACTGTCATATTCGTGTTGAGCACACACAAATTGATAGGAAATGACTAATTTCAGTAACATGACTTTTGTAAAAATTTATTGACCAGTGTAAGCTAAAAATGATTTTTCTATTCCTAAATGTCTTTTTTTAAACTTCAAATGATTTTTTAAAAATCTGGAACAAAAGCAAAAACTCAGACCAGTGGATTAGAATTGAAAGCCCAGATATAAATGCGTACAAATATGAACAGGTAATCTTCGACAAAGGAGCTACAGCTCACTAGCATCTAGAGTGTTAGTTTTAATCTGACACTGTTGTACAATTGTATTTTGTATTCAGTTTTTCTCTTTGGAACTGAACCTCTTGGGTTTGAGTTCCAGATCTGCTTTTTATTAGCTGAACATAGGTAAGTGATTTGACATCTCTGTACTTCATTTTCCGTATTTGAAAGAAGGGGGAAATAATTGTAGTATATAGGAATCATGATCTTCAATAAAGTAAATTCCGTAATACCTATCACATAGGAGTCAATTAGTGAATTCTCATATAAAGCATTTAGGATAGTTTTTGATACATAGTAAATACTAATTAAATGTTGGTTACTAATAGGGCTAGGGTTATTACTGTACTAGTTTATATTTCATCTTCCTCAAGTACATGTTTTAGTAGTCTTTCAGTCGGGCTGTGGGTAGTGTATGTTAAAATATAGTAATAGTTAAACTAGATACAGTATTCTAGGTTTCAGCATTGACGATAGTACTTCCTTTTCTTCTAATCTATTGGTTATTTTTGTAAATAATTGGTATGTTCTGTTAACTAGCTTTTTAGATCATCACCTTTTCTTCATATTCCATAATTTTTTTACAATGTACCTAAGAGTGGATGGTTTGAAATTTATTTTATTAACACTTGAAAATTTTCAACTATAGAGTTCATCTCTAACTAAAATGTATTAGATCAGTGTTTTTAAAGACATTTTCCCCCTCCATCTCCTTCTGAATCTGCTAGATACAGTGTTTCATCAAATGTCATCCATTTTTCTTAGCTTTTTAAAAAATTATATTTTATATATATTTTAAATCATTCTTTTTGTACAATGCATACTTTCTCCCTTCAGGTGTAGTCTCTGTATAATTGCCATCACCAGTTCACCACTGCACCATCACCATAGTTCCTTGTGCTCTTCCTTCCCCTGTTTTGATCCCTTTCCCTCCCCCTCCCCCAGAGTGTCTTTAATTAATAGTTGCCTGTTAATTTGTTTCTTAATTTATTGTAATTTTCTTTCCTGATCCCTTATTTGGGTCCCCTACGTTCTTTCTATAAGTGAAACCATCCAGTATTTTTCTTTTTCTTGCTTATTTCACTGAGCTTAATCCCTTCCAGCTCCATCGATGTTGCTGCAAGTGATATGAATTTATCTTTTTTGATTGCTGAATAGTATTCCATTGTGTGGAATATATACCACATTTTCTTGATCCAGTCATCTATTTTTAGGCATTTGGGTTGTTTCCATATCTTACCTATTTTAAATAGTGCTGCAGTAAACATAGGGGTGCAGGTAGCGTTTTGAATTAATGTTTTTGTGTCCTTTGGGTAGATTCCTAGGAGTGGAATTGCTGGATCATATGGAAGATCCATTTATAGTAGTTTGAAGAACTGCCACACTGCTTTCTGTAGTGGTTGGACCAGTTTGCATTCACACTAGCAGTGCAGGAGAATTCTTTTTCTCCACATCCTCGCCAACATTCATTGTTTCCGTTTTTTTTAATATGTGCCATTCTCACTGGTGTAAGGTGGTATCTCATTGTGGTTTTGATTTGCATTTCCCTGATTACAAGGGACATTGAACATTTTTTCATATACTTCTTGGCCATTTGCATTTCCTCTTTGGATTTTTGGGAATTGATTTCTGAGAGATTTTAATTTATTAAAGTGCTATATTTTTCTTTTTTCTTCTAGTTCAGTATTTACTGTATCTTTTGAGCTTTTAAATAGATGACTAGTTTTTACTACTTTGAATTCTAATTAGCTTTTTAATGTCCACCTTTTATGCCCATGTGTTTCATGGATACTATTCCTTTTATCTCTTGGATCTTTTAAATTGATTTATTTTAGAGGTCTTTTCAGACTTCTGTTTTAGCTCCATCTCCTCAGCTATCAATTTCCACCCTCCACACAAACTTTTATGGGTTTTTTTTTTTAACCATTTATGGTAGCATTGAACCAGTTTGTGGACTTTGTGATATCTCTTTGAATGTTCATGTTGTATGGAAACTTTCCCTTGGCAATTTCCGCTACCACCTGTATTCCTGGTTCTCAAGATCAGAGTTTGTACTATGGGCTGTACAGTCACACCCTGGAAAGATAATATTCTGGAACCAGAGATCACCTGAGATACAGGCTTAGGTTCTAACTTGCTTTAACTATTAGACCATTTTTCAATATAATTGCACACTTTCAGCATTATCTACTTATTTCAGTGACTTACCTTACTCAGTTGGCAAAAGTATACCTGGTCATTTCAATTTGTGCTTTTCTTCATCATAGAGTGAACAGTTAGTTTTCTTATGCAGATGGTCCCTAACTTACAATAATTGAATTGACAGTTTCACGTTTATGTTGGTACAAAAGTGATAAATTCAGGAGAAACCCCTGAGTTTTGATCTTTTCTGGGGTTAGCAATATGTGGTACATACTCTCTTGGATCCCTGACAGCTGCAGTGCCCACTCAACCATGCAATTACAAGAATAAACAACTTCAGAATGTACATTATTCAAAAATGCATGAGAGATTTAATTCTTTATTATAAAATAAGATTTGTATTAGATGATCTTGCCTAAAGTTTGCTAATAAAGTGTTCTGAGCATGGTTAAGGTAGACTAGGCTAAGCTGAGATGGTCTCTGAGTTAGGTATAGTAAAAGCATTTTTGTCTCAGGACATTTTCAAATTATGGTGAATTTATCAGGTTTTAACTGTCAGGAATATCTGTAAAAATTGCTAGGTTGAATTTCTTTTTCTTTTTTTTAAGTCACACCTCAATTTTTATGCAATTATAATTACCTAACTTGATTATCCACATTACTCCTAAACAAGTGTTGTCATTTTTTTTAAAAGTCAGATGTAGACCTAGGGGATAAAGATATGTAAAAGCGCCTGCTTTGGGAATTTTGCTACCTATTACTCACTCAAATTCAGCCTGTTTTCTAAATACCTTCTATGCCTACTATGCTGTTCAGAAGCGAGGATGCACCATTGTAATCCTGAACCATTACTGAAACAGAGTGTACTAGTTGTTACCACTTTCTAACAAACTTTACCAAATTTATAGATGTGGAATAACTGTTTTATAATACTTGTGGAGCCTGTGATCATTTGCTCACAATGGGAATAGACAGAAGCATTTGTTCCTTGGTGTTTGGGGCCTCGACTGGGAAGACTTAGCATATGCCTGGCATTTGGCTGGGACAGTTGTCTGAAATGCCTCTAGTGGCTTTCCATGTAGTTGTTTGGGCTTTATTCTAACATGGCTGCTGGATTTCAAAAGTGAGTAGCCAAGACAACAAGTCATAAGTACCTGACATTTTTGTGATCCAGCTTTTTAGACATCAAAAGCACAACTCCTATTGTTTATAAGCCGACGGTGGCTGTGGGAAAGGAATGTAGAACCTATTGGAGAAAAGTGTGTATATTGGGAGACATGCAATAACCTTCTTTGGAAAATATAGTCTTGTTGGGAAAACAATTTTTTTTTAATTCCTAGTAAGCCAATTACAGTTTCACCTTGATGATGGTGCAAAAGTGATAAATTCAGGGGAACCCATACTTTGAATTTTGAGTTTTGATCTTTTCTGGAATTAGTAATATATGGTACATGCTCTCTTGGGTCACAGACAGAAATTTTTTTATATATATATATTTTTATTGTTATTTATGTCTTTTACATTTTGTATTCCCCTTGGGTAGCCCACCACCAACACACCCGCGATCCATCTCCATGGTCCCCTGCGCTCTTCTCTATTCCATCCTGTGCCCTTTTCCTTCCCTCCCCTCCGCCCCCCCCCCCCCATTGTCTCTCTCCTATTTGGTTTCCTTATAGTCCTGTTATAAGTGAAACCATTCGATATTTTTCTCTTTCTTTCTGGCTTATTTCACTGAGTATGATCCCCTCTAATTCCATCCATGATGGACAGAAATTTTTAAAACATTTTTTACAGTGAGGATTGAAACAGGAAGTTTAACCCCTTCAATAAGATGTAGTGCAGAGCACTAGTCCATAATAATTTCATGTATTAAGGTTTTATGACAGTACTTATTTTTGTTACATTCCTTTTTTGTCCTGTTTTTGTTGTTAACAGTTTCTAAGAAAGCTTTTTAATCACTATTTTGTTTTACAGATAAAAATATAAAATGTAATATGGATTCATTGAGAGATTCACCTAAAAAGAAATCCGAAAAGAAACAGCAGTGCATCTCTTTAAAAAATATAAATAAGGTCGTATTTTTAAACACTCATTAAATATAAAGTTTCCATAATGTTAATTTGAAGATATTCTTTTAAAGCTACTAGGCATTTTAAAGTATGTTTTCTATCAAATTTTTGGCTGTGATAGTTTCATTCATTTAAAAAATATATACTAATACTAATACTAATAGTATTTTTAAAAAATATATGCTTTTTTAAAAAATATACTAAATATATAAATATATTTTAAAAATATGCATGTTTGCTCGATTTTAAAAGAACACACTAACTCCAGCCTCCCCTCTTGTCAACCCTTTGTTCTTAGTAGCCTCCCCACAAACCAGGTATTCTATTTTTAACAAGGGATTGAAAATACAGGATTATGAAACCTCTAATAGTTAAGTTCAAATCTAACCAATCTTTGACAAGATAGAGGAAAGACACCATAAGACATTTTCAGTGCTGATTATAGTATCTTGGTGTGCTGAACATGACTATAACCCTGAAAATTTTCTATCAGCTCTTGTTTTGAAGATATTTCATATAATTCATTTTATATGTTTCACCACGTAAATTTATCCAGTAGGACTGCAACAACATTCTAAATCAGCCTGGAATGATGTAATATTGCATCCCGTTGCGTAATACCGTCATACACACATCATCCAGAGTCAATTGTATCATTTTCTGATGCAGTGCAATACTACTGCCAAGCAGCTGCTGGAGTCAGCTGACGTCAGCAGTGCACTCTATAAAGCCCTGTTGGAAAGGTCGAGCATTGAAAATATTTCAGACTTTGTGCGAGACAGTTTAAGCTACTGTTCCATAGAACTGTTACTATTTTATCCATTTAGGCACAATACAGAACAGTAATGCCTCGAAAGTGCATTAATAGCGTGGACAATTTCTGCTCTATTTGTGGGGAAGTGACATTTGCCAACCAGAAGAACAGTATCACTTCTCAAGTGAAGAAGGCTTATCATCTTTTCTTCGGATGCAAGGTTCGTGACCAAGGCAAGCCTTGGGCCCTGCATCTGTGCTGTGCTACATGGACAACACAGCTTTCACAGTGGTTCAGTGGCAAAAGACCATCAATGCCGTTTGCAGTCCCCGTGGTGTGGAGAGAGCCAAGCAACCACATAAAAGACTGTTACTTCTGCTTGGTCCCCCCTCTTTCTGGCGGAATAACGAAGCAAATGAAGTCGAGAATAGCCTACGCAAACATTCCGTCTGCATTGAGACCAGTTCCACATGGTGAGGGGCTTCCTATTCTAGAACCTCCAGCAGAATATTCTCTTGATTCATCTGATGAGGATAAAGGTGAGCCGACCTGTTCTTCTCCTGTTCCATCAGCATGCAGGGATCCAGATTTTCATTGTGGTGCATCATCAACCCCACACAGAATAACATAGGAAGAACGAAATGACCTGGTTCGTGATTTGGACTTCTCCAAGAACAAGGCAGAATTGCTAGGATCAAGACTCCAACAATGGCATCTTCTAGAAGAAGATGTCACAATTACTTTCTATCGAAAGCGCCACCAGCAGTAGGAGCCTTTCTTCAGAAAGGAAAGTATTCCGGTATTCTGTTCCAATATTGAGGGCCTCATGAATGCCTTAGAAATCACTCATGACCCACAAGAAGGGAGACTATTTCTAGACTCTTTGAAACTGAGTCTTAAGGCTGTGCTTTTGCACAATGGAAACCGTCTTCCATCTATTCTATTCCTGAACAGCTGTACAAGAGACAAGTGAAGAAATCTAAGAAGTAGTCTATGACTTGATTTTTTACAGGCATTAACTGTAGGCCTATTACTATTGGCATGCATTTCGTGATGTAAACATCAGTTGATTGCAGATTACGAAAAAAACTAGAGCCAAAATTAGAATTTGACTGTCATATTTGTGTTGAGCACACACAAATTGATAGGAAATGACTAATTTTATTTCAGTAACATGACTTTTATAAAAATTTGTTGCCCAGTGTTACCTGAATGCTGGGTGACTGTCATGGCTACTCACTGCAGTTGTGAAGGCAGTGGCACCAGCATCCCACTTTCCAGTTCTTTGTTGCTTCATGTATGTGCTGTCTAGAAATTGTCTGGAATGATGTTTATGAGCATAACTCCCATGTTATTTTGCATCCTTAAGACTGTATATTTTGCTTGCACACATTCTTTCTAAAAAACCTTTATTTACAGTGTGTTGAATCTTCAGTGTACTGGCCAACAGAAAGAGGCATAACCATATATGCTGATCCAGATATATCAGCAGCAAGGTAAGATTGAGTCTAGTCTAATAACTAGAGATTTATTGTGTAATATAGTAGTTTACAGTGTTCTCTAAGATTGGATGGTGGGAAAATACTCAATATCAGAAAAAGGGTTTTGGATTAAACCCTTTTTTATTTTGGATTAACTCCAGAATTTTGGATTAAAACCTATATTAATAATTTTTTTAAAGATTTATTTATTTATGCGTACAAGAGCTGGGTGCAGGTCAGATGTGTGGGGGTGAGAGAATTCACCAAAGACAGAGTGGGGAGCAGAATGGGCAGATTGACTGAAATGCAATGCTGAGGGGAGCAGCAGGTAAGACAGGAGAGATCTGCTGCACCATGTGGGAATCTCCCTGGCCAGGGATCGAACTCGTGCTGCAGTGGCTGCTGATAGATTTATAGACTGAGACTTAACCCGTTGCACCACCAGGGAAGCTCAAACCTATATTAATTTAAAGGAAATGTAACATCTGGTTATCAGCACAATTGATCAAAAACTGGTAGTAGCTTTAGATTTTCCTCTTAACCCTGTTGGACAAAGCTATTTCTGTAAGGTAGTTCCAACAGAATTATCTTGATGTAAAGGTTGGGTATATATGGAGCAGATGGCAGTACAAGTTGTTAGAAAGCAAAGAATGATTTGTTACCTTCTCAAAGATGATTATCAAAGGCTTTGACTATAATCCTGCCCTTATCAAGATACACAGCAGTGAGCTTAAGGAAATCACTGAAAGGATATAATGTGCTACTTCATGTATAGTGTAAGATTTTAAAATACGCTGATTTTTCTTCCTCCAGACTTTGTTATTTTAAACATTTTATTTTTATGTTTATTATGAATGCTAGAATCTATTATCATTTATTTAACAATTATCTTTTAAAGAGATTTTAAAAATGAGAAAAATGTCCTGCACATTTACCTATGTAGTTGCCATAAAGCTTTTCACTTTATATATAGGTCCAGAAATACTATATGGTGTCATTTGCCTTCTACCTGATACTCTCTAATGTTTATATTGTTTCATTATTTGTATTGTGCTGATGATAAACTCAGCTTTTGTGTAGCTGAAAAATTATTTCAGCTTCAATTTGGAAAAAAAAATTCTTTCTAGGTATAGAATTCTAAGTTGATAGCCCCTATCTTCACTGCCATATTTGAAAGATGTTGCTCTACTATCTTTTTATTTGTGCTGTTTCCAATGCAAAATCTAGTGTTTTTCTTTTTGTTCCTCTGACATAGTCTTTTTCTCTGCTGCTGCTCTTATTACTGGTTTGAGGTGCTAATTACATGCTTATTAGGGTCTTTGCTCTCATGTTTCTTATTCTTGGGGTTTACTAAGTTTCTTTCTTTGTCGGTTTCTGTCTTTCATCAAATTTGGGAAATATTCCATTATTCTAGAAATATTATTTTCATACCAGTCTCTTCTATCCTTTTGAGAATCTGAGTGATAAATTTCAGCCCTTTAAAAGTTGTCCAAAGAGTCCCAGAGACTCTGTTCATCTTTTTAACCTTTATTTCCTTGCTGTTCCTCAGATTAAAATATTTACTGGTCTATTTCTAAGTCAGTTGACTCTGTCATCTCCATTCTGCTATTGAATGTATCATACCAGTGAATTTTTAACTTAATATGTTACATTGTTCAGTTCTAAAATTTTCACTTCATTTTTGTCATAGCCTCTATTTCTTTGCTGTGAACTTTTCTTTTTCCATTCCAGAATGCTCAGCTTTCCTTTCCTATGGAGCATGGTTATAGCTGCTTAACGCACCTGATTGAGCATTCCCCCTTCTAGGCCATCTTGGGATGGCATCTGTTGGTTATCTTTTCTCTTGACAATCTTATTTTCCTGGTTCTTTGACTGTGAAGTGATTTTGGAATGTATTCTGGTTATTTGTAATACTATGATGTGAGACTCTGTTTTCTGTTCATAGTGATTGGAGAATGTTGGTGTTCATCATTGTTTTAGCAGGAAGTTGGCACCTCCATTAGGTTAAGACCTCAAATTCTGTCTTACCTTCTGTGAGTGGTGACTGTAGTGTAAGCTCAGCTCCCAAGTCTTTGGTAAGTTACTCTGAGTCTGTTCTGAATACAGTGAACTTTGGAATGAACCTGAAACTTATATGAGGGAGGATCCCTCCTCCTCTGACCCACTCTCTTTTTTCCCTCCAGCATTTCCCACAGATTGATCGATCATTTTCTTGGTATTCCTCTCTGCCCTTTGGACCAGATAGCTGGTTTCTCAGAAACTACCATGCAGTTCTGTATGATTGGGGCTGCTTGTTGAGAAAAAAAGTTTTTCCTTATATAGTTGGTAGACCACAGGGTCCCCATTTCCCAGTTCCTCCAGAGAGAGGGGTTTTCTCTTGAGATTTTAGGTGACCATATTGCTGTTGCTGTTCAGCTGCAGGGTGGGAACAGCAGGAGGGAAAAAGAGGAAAAAAGAAAATCAGTGGAGATTTCCCATGCTGCCTAGTTAAGGACCCCTCTCCTGGGTTCTCTGGCTTGAAATTAGGAGTTTCTCTCAGTTTTGATGTCTCATACATGGTTCTACTGCTCGGCCAGCACTGGGTCAACACCAAGATAGAGGAAGGTAAAAGTGAAGAGAACTATTCATAATTCTGTTTATTTTCACATCTTCACTTTTCTATGTTTTTCTGTTCATCTAGAGTTTCATAGGAGAGGACGGTATAGTACTTATTCCCACTTGTCAAGCACCAGAACTGTCAAAATGATTCCGTATTTAACAGGATTAACCCTCAGTTACCACAGAAATTTATTTTCGTAGACCAGGATGTTGCTCAGTGGTACTTAAGTTTTCTTCGAGAAAATAGATATTTTTAGGATGAGGGTAAATGGGTTCATATATGTTAATACATGTTTTTTGTTTCCTAGTGCTTTATGTAAGAAGCCAAATGAGACATCGTTTAGATTGGCTGAGAAGAAAGAATACGATGAGAAGAATGGCTGTGTGAAGTATTAGTTTGTTTCTTGGCCTACATTTTTATTGTAATGAAGTTATAAGTAGGGAGGAATTTACATGTGATTTTATTAATTTCAAATCTGCATTTCCACTGAAAAATATACCTGTTATCCCCTATAGGCTTTGAAGTTAGTTTTTTTTTGTAATGTTTTTAGGATAGATTTTTATGGTTAAATCTTTGTTCCAATGTAAAGAGTCATTGTCTGTCTTCCTTTTCCAATTTTCTTAATGAAGTAAACAATTTTATGAAGCAAATTAGTTGTAGTTGATCTTTGGGATTCTTGACTCTATGTGGGTGTATATGTGCTTTCTTTCCAGCAGGAGAAGCTATTTGATTATTTGAGGCATGGAACTTTGGGATTTTTGGTCTTTCCAAATTTACAAATATTGACCTACAAGTAGTTAACAATAATATTATTCGTTTACTAATAATTCCATTTTATTCTTGTTTAATACACAAAATGCTTTCATGCAAATTTTTATTATTTCTTACCATCGCAGTGTAAACACACTCCTGTGTTACTAACTACTGGCTGCTCTGAAGCCATCATAGTGACAAAGAGTTTAAGACAGTGCAGAAGTGGGTAGGTTGTGCTGTCGCCACTCTGGGGCCTGAAACGATGGGGGAGAGGTCGCTGACTGTGCAGCCATCTGGGGCACACACCATCCCTAAAGGTCCATGCTGTGGCCTTGTAACATCCTCTTAACCTGCGCTTACTCCACACAGCGCTCCAGGCCAGGGGCTTTGAGGGCCCCCCTGGAGCTTGCACATCTCAGAGTTAATGTGCGGATTTGATGTCCCCAACCAGAGCCTCCTTCCACCTCGCTTAAAAGAACTTTCACTAAAACCTGAAAGTTTGGGTCCTGCTAGTGCTTTTTTCCCTTGGAATAAAAGACTTGCACTACCCATGCTGCTCATTTCATTTATTACATTAAATTGTAGCTTATTAAATCAATTCTGATAGTCTGTTGCCTTTCACGTATATGAAAAGATTGTATGTTAGCTCCTCTTTGACTAAATGCCCTTTACTTAGATTAAACTGATTAAATTACATCACTTATTCTGTCAGCCCATATCGGTTCCAGGAAACCTTGCAATCGTTTAAGAACGCAGAATAAAGCGGAAGGAAGCAATGGGTTTCTTAAAAACATGACAGGACATTGTGATGACACATCAGTCTTGTCCCTTATCCAGCGCCTGTGATCCTGGCTGTGCTGTTTGCGTAGTGGGGGCCTGTTGTGTGCGTGGGCTGGCATGGGCTGGCATGACCCATGGATGGCCCTGGTGTCACAGTAAGCAGGGCAGAGCATAATCAGCAGTAAGTCCTTATCTGTGCCTTGGGACATGTAATTCATTTTACTTCTGTCAAGTAATAATTAAAATAATAGCTCAGTTGAAGCGATATAAACAGTTTTTTGCCTTCAAATTGTCCTTTTAACTATTTTACAGGTTGTTGCAGTTTTTGAATCCTGACCCATTGAGAGTTGGTGACATCTCTGATTTGCAGCAGGTATTTACAACCCTAATACAAGGGGGGCAAGAACACTGTTTACTCTTCAAATCCCTCTCTTGCTTCCTCTGAACTTGGAGTTAGAAGAGAAGCCCCTTAGAAGGATACTTTATGTGAAGACTGCCTTTTAGAAATTATTTAGGAGTTACTGCTTTAGAGAAATTGCTCCTTTTTTAATTTGGGTAATAAATGATATTCCTCTAATTTGGGTAGTATGGATAGTTTTGTTAAGCATATTTGCATTGAAATCAAACTCCTGCATTTTCTTCAACTCTATGCAGTTCTTGGTGCTGCGTGCTAACTCTGCAGGCACCGGTGTCTAGCTCTCGTGTCCTCTTAGTTGCAGAAGTTGAAGGCAGGCGCGTGGCAGCCCTTCACGGTGCTCCGGAACAAGGTGGAGCCCTGTCTGTCCCTTGACTTGTCGCCACTTTCGGCAGACCTGAAAAAGGTGAGCGAGCTCCTGAACAGGAACGCAGGACAGAAAACTGACCTTTTCTCAGGTCGACGGATTCTTGATAGACACTGTAACGGTTGCATTTGTATGATTTCTCTGCTTTTGAAATTCTCTTAAGCTTTAAGTACTTCTCATTTATTCTTAAATCCAGGTTAACTTCTTATAAGTAAATAATTCGTCTTTGCAGAAACCACTGTATAACCATTAAGTGCTTCTCTCAAATAACCTTTCTGAAGTTGAGCTGCAAAAGAATAAGTTGTCAGGCAGTTATAATGTATTTATTAATGTTCTTTTCCAAGTTGCTTTATGGACCCATGGTTTCACTTAGTAAGTTGATCATACATGTTTATCTGCTACCTTACTGATATTAAAAAAAAGTCTAGAAGTATTTTTAAAAGAAAGATAAAGCCACAAATATGAATAGGATATGAGAGGGGCTATTAGTGAACAAGGGGTTCCCACAGCTTTTAGAAAACAAAAACCAGTCAGCAAAGTATGACTGGCACAGCAGTGGAGGGAGAATTTAGGTGGGGTGATGGCTTTCCGTGCTAGTTTCTCAGGAGAGAGATTGGAAGCTCTTTTTGGAAAAACTGAGTAGCTCTAGGGAAATGACCTTTAGATAGTACATTCTGGAATTTTCCCAGAAAAAAATGCGTATTCGCTCCCCTGTCTTCCTACAGAGATGTGATGCCCACATGCTAAGGAGCTTTGGCCCACAAATCTCTTGTCAGCTTTTAGTATTCACCTCAGTGTGAACAGGGCTCACTTGCTCTTTAGACTTGAAAGCCCTCACTTAACAAAAAACAAAAACAAACAAAATAAGCTCTAAAGGCTGAATGAAACAATGTAGACAGGAAGCAATACTTCAGAGTCAGTATCCATAAGGTAGTGCATGTATTAATATTTAACAATAACATAGTACTATAAAAAATAAGAATAAAAGTTCTGGGAAATTAAAAATGTTCTAGAAATAAAAACTGATAGTAGACTTGAGAGGTAAAATAAAAGCTAACTCAAAAATTAGAACAGAAGGCAAAGAGATGGAAATGGGGGTAGGGAAGACAAATTGAGGGTCAGTTTGAGGTCTAAGATAGGAAAAAAGGGATTTCTAGAAAGAATGAAGAAATTTTGAGGAGAATAGAACAAGAATAGCTTCTGGATCTAGTAGAAATAAGAACGAACCACAGTCCCAGAACAACCTTGGAACAAGACGGCAGACACATTGCAATGGAGCCACTGACTGGCAGAGATTCAGAGATCATGAAAGCTTCCAGAAAAAGGTGCCTCCCTGGTGGTGCAGCAAGTTAAGAGCAGCGCTGTGGAGCCGTCGACATCTGCGGTGCTAGTTCCATGCCCGGCCGGGGAGAATCCCACATGGTGCGGCAGACCTCTCCTGCCTCGCCCGCTGCTCCCCTCAGCAGTGTATTTTGGTTGATCTGCCTGTTCTGCTCCCCACTCTGTCTCTGGTGAACCCTCTCACTGCCCCACACCTGTACCCCACTTGTATGCAAAAATAAAATAAATCTTTAAAAAAAAAAAAAAAGAGCTTCCAGAAAGAAGCAGCTGGTTCTATATGCAGGAACAGGGAGCAGAATGGCTTCTGATTCCAGTCACCCCAGAAAAGCACTCACTCCAAAGCTGAATAAAATTCAATCTATCATTGAAGTGTCAGGGTAGAATGAAGACATTCTCAGGCAGCAAAGTCTCAAAAAATTCTACTTCTGAACCCTTTGTCAAGAAGCTATTGAAAATAAGCTGAGAAAGGTAACAGAGTTAGCAACCAGAGGGGACGGTGGAGAGACAGCAGGGAGAGCTGCCCACCAGGTGCAGGCTAGGCCTGTGCAGCTGGGGTTCAGAACCTGGGGCGAGGGCTTCATGAAACTAATGGTGCTGATGAGTTCAGCCTTTTGGAAACTAACATCAGTATGGAGAACTCTGCTCTGTTGGAACATTTGGGACGTGTTATTTAGAAAAACATGTAGACAAAAGTATGCCTTTCAAAAGCTTCGCAAGTGAGGCTGCTACACTGGCAGATTATTAGAAGGAGGAGGAAGAGAAGCTCACATATTTGCTTCCATGAGCATATGGGATTGTCTATTGGATCCTTCTAGTTTGGAACCCAGCAAAGCAGGAGTCTCATCCAGGAGTTTGATGCTGAGTAAAGATTCAGAGGGAGTGGTCAAGTTAGTTTTTAGAAAAAACCAGAATGAGCAAAGTCCAGTAAGTGCTGGGGTAAAGTGAGCAGTGAGATCAGCATTTTTGTTCGTTTCTGTACTGTATTGTGGTTGCTTTGGGTGCTGTTGATGTTTTATAGGCTCTTCAAAGAAACAAATTTCCCGGACCGAGCCACACCGAATCTTACTCTTGGCCTTCCATAGCGCGTGGCTGTGATGTGGTGGTCATTTCTCATTGTGGAAACGACCCTTTGTTGTACCTTCCACCGCTGCTTACGATCTTACAAATTGGGGGCTGCTACAAGTCGTTACCCAGTAGAAACGGAGTAAGTTGAAAACAATTTTGCTTCACAACAAAATGGGTTAAATATTTTGAAATTCTATACCTAACCTTTGGTAAAGGCTGGGTTACATCACTCATTTGATTTCCAGACTGCCAGGACAACCTTCCTCCTGTCAACGGTCTTGGATTCTCACTTTGAGACCCCAAGAGAGTCTTAGTACTTAGAGATAAATATGTAGTTTATGAAGTCATTTCACTGATTTGATGCACGTGGTTGTCATGGCAACCTTATGAAATGACCTTATGAAACCTTACGAAATGTATGTATTGTTTTCACTATTTCATTGATGAGGAAATTAAACTCTTGAAAAATTACTGGTATAAATTCTTAAAAGCTGACAAGTGGTAAAAGTAGGATTAGAATTTAGGTTTTCTCTCTTTTCCCATATTTAAATTATTTCATGGCTCCTCCCCCCCCCCCATTTAATGGTCCTACTTTATTTTTCCCATATGTAAGAATCTCAGAGGTGATGGAAAGGAGAGAAATGGGGGTTGGTGAAGAACATATAATGGTGGGGTACTGACATCTGTTTGGCTGCGTTTGGGCTCCTAGGTGACCTAATATATGTAAGACTTTGACCTCAGAGCCTCTCCCAAAAGCTCCATGGCAGATGGTTCAGTTACTTGTTATAAGGTGAAAAATGGTAGGAAAAGACACTTAGAATTGCACTTAGAAAAGATACTCATTTTTCTGCTTACACCACATAGTTTAATGATTTCTCTTTGAATATCTGCATTGACTGTTCTTATGCATTCATTTATAAAACTGGGTGCCTTTATATCCACCAATTAGCTGACAGCCGAACCCTGTGAGAGGCAAGCTTGTTCTGGGACCGAACCCTGGCTGGGGCCAGGGAGGGGTGTCCATCCACCTCTTGCCTCTGGTGTCCACTCTGTCGTCTCCACGTCAGCTTGCTTTTGGCCCTGATGCCTGGGAATTAGTGCTTGCCTGCCCCTGCCTGAAGGAAGGAGGAGGCTCGTTCTCGTTTTCAGTTAGTTGAGGGCCTCACTCAGGAAGGTGTTTGGCCGTCAGTGCACCTTGAAGAGATCTCTGTTGAAGGCAGGAGGGCTGGGTTCAGGTGATGCTATAGAAAGGAAGGCGCTGTAGAAGGAACATCTCTCCTAAGGAAAAAATTAACCCTTTCTAACGCCCCTTTGAGGAGGCAGTTGCTTCATTCTTAGGCTTCGGATCAAGGAGTGCTCGCGCCAGACTCCCTGGCTCCACATCTGTTGCTGCCATTTATTAGCTGTGCAGCTTTGGGTGACTGACTTCACGTCTCGGTGCCTTAAACACCTCATCTGTGATATGAGATAGTAATAGCTGCTGCCATGTCAGAGAGTTTTAAGGACTAAATGAATTAATACGTGTGAAGGGCTTAGTGTAAGCAATAGGAAAAATCTGAATCAATGTGTCTAAGTTCATTTTAATGAAATTATTTTAACTTTTCTAACCTGTATGACCATGATGCTAGCAGAAATTTTACTGCTTTGTGTGAAGAGATGGTTTGCATGCTTCACATGTCCTGTGTTCATAACTTTTTCCAGAATTATATGAATTTGTTTGTCTTTGCAGCCTCTGGCAGTCATCGTGTGCCCTGGGTGGAAAAAGGCCCAGTTTATTTTTGAATTATTGGGAGAGTATAGCATGTCCTCCAGGCCTCTTCACCCTGTGTTGTTAACAATCGGACTCCATAAAGATGAAGCCAAAAATATGAAGCTTTCAAGGGGTTGTAAGCATTCTCTCCAAGCTGTTTGGTTTTCCTTAGAGAACGCGTGGACCACCCAGGCAGGCGGGGGGCCACAGCTAACGCTGGGCTGTGTGGTGTTGCAGCCAGTGGCCACCGGGCCAGACCTCACTGTCAGTTACTGCCAGTCTGGGAAGGCTCTGTGGGAAAGCCACATGACTTATTTATCAACTAATCATTTATTCCAACGCATTGACTGAACACCTCCTATTTGTTAGATGCTGACTGAAGCTCTCCCTGCCTCTTAGGAGCACAGAATGCAGTGCTCCTGAGAATCAATCACAGGGTTAACCTGGGCAGGGAAGCAGGTCGTCTCACCCACTCTAGTAAGAAAAACAGCTTTTTGTTTCACGAGACAGCATTTCTAGAAAACATGTGGGATCTAACATTTCTAAATGTTAGAAACCCTTTGGAAAATCTAAAATGTTAATTGTCTCTTCTTTTAAAATGTAGGTGATGTGATTGTTACAACACCACATAGTCTTGTGAGACTTCTCAAATATCAAAGCTTATTATTTCTTAGACTCTGTCACCTAATTTTGGATGAGGTGGAAATACTATTTCTTGACGCTAATGAACAAGTAAGTTATATCATTCATTTAGATGTCATTCTTCTTAGGAAATATGTATATGTGTATAATACGTATTTCTTAAACTGCTTTTAGGAATCCGTGAAAGTGTCTAGTTGGAGAAGAAGCTGGTTAATCTAAACTTTTATAATTGAGAGAGCATTTATCTGAAATTTCTTTCCCAGTGTTAATTAAGGTTCTCTTTGGAGAGCAAAAATTCTCTCCCAGATAAGTTTTCTAAAATATTTAAGTAGTATTTTTCTGATTCTGGAAACAGTAATTTATTTTAGAAAATTTGGGAAATAGAGAATGCTTGAAAAACCCCAGCTTCCATAGTCTTACACTCAGGCCTACCTGAGTACCAAACGTTTTCTTTTTTGTGATTCCTATGTCTATTCATAATCCCTCTGTCTGTTAACGAATACAAATAACAATATCAGGACCTTCTTTTAAGCTAGTTTGTAACTTGCTTTTTTTCAGTAGACATCATGAATATTGTCACTATTTTACTGTGGGATTGTTATTGGCCATATGATAATTGACTCCTGTGGGTATAACATAATTTATCTTTTCAACTGTCTTATTTTTGGACAGTTATTATCATTCGCGTATGTGTGGCTAAAGAATGTACATCATTTTTGCACATTTCCCTTAGCATAAATGCTTAGGAAGGAGATTAATGGATCAAGGACTATGAATTTTTATAAGGCATCGGTTGGGAGTAATGTGACATAGTGTTTGGGAGCAAGTTCAAGTTTTGTTACTGCCGACTGTTGGGCCTGTGCAGGGTCTCCGAACTCCCCCCAAAGACTCAGTTCTTGCAAAACTGACATCAGTGTACTGCACTGTCTATAGTTGCCTTTCCCTGTAGCAGTGTGCCCCACACCGCGCTCCTGTACCCCCACAATAGAAGGCTGTGGGGCAGCTTGCTTTGCAGTCTGCCTGCTAAACATGGCATCACATTAGCTGAATCTGTGTTTCCTTGAGGATTTCAGTTGAGCGTGATTTCACACTGGCCATTTGTGCCCCTTCTGTGAGCTGCTTCTTCGTTTCCTTTGCTAACTTTCTATCAGTGAGATGCTCTTTTTCTAATCAGTTGTTGAAGTTTTTAGATGAGAATGCTAATCCTTTCTTACCATATTACGCATATTTACCCAGATGATGTTTGTCTTTTAATTTGGTTGATACTTAATTTTCCTTTTGAATTTTTTTCTTTTATGTCTGGAAAGGCCTTCCCTGCTCTGAGAACAAAAAATATAAAATCTTTTACCTTTTATGTTGTCAAGCTAGTTATTTTTTTTCTGAAACAAAAATGAAATTAAAAATGAAATTTTTTTTAGATGTCTGCTATATTAGATAACTTTAAAAAAAACATTGAAGTTGAAGAAAGGGAATCTGCGCCACATCAGATTGTTGCAGTTGGTGCCCACTGGAACAGACACATAGCGCGTTTGATGAAAGAGTTCATGAATGACCCCTGCGTCGTGATCACTGCTATGGAAGAGGCTGCTCTCTATGGCAGTGTCCAGCAGGTAATGAACTGGGGGGGTATGGCAGCGGGGCTGATGAAGACACTCAAGTAACCTCTGTTTTATGGCTTTGTGTTAACAGACTGTTGTAGCCTTCATTCCATGCACAAATCTGTAATGGTGCATGTACGTTTTTATTTGCTTCCTACATATTCTTTTAGCATCATAATTTCCTTACAGAAAGTGAAACTGGGATACCTTGAGCAGTTTTAAATCACTTTGTTTCTGTATTTTATTACCAGATAGTGCATCTTTGCCTAGAATGTGAAAAAACCTCTACTTTACTCCAAACGCTTGATTTCATCCCGAGCCAGGCACAGAAGACCTTGATCTTCACCTGTTCTATAGCTGAGACAGAAATGGTGTGTAAGGTAAGCCCTCCCACTCATAAAAGTATTCTCTCCGTTTGAACTGTGATTGAATCTAGAATTAACAGGAAATTACTGGGTAGTTAAGTATTTGACAGGAATAAAATTTCACGAGGTTAGCATCAGTCTGAAGAGGTGGTAGGTTCTGCTGCAGAACTCTGACCGTGTAAAAAAACAGCAAGAGGCCTGACATTGAGGGGAGGAGTCACGGCGTGAGGTGGGGGTCAGGCTTTCCCTTGAAGCGAATGCTCTCCAGGGGGCCAGAGCAGTGTTTTATATTTTGTGCTGGCGTGGAGCAGTGCACTGATCTGATTCAGGAAGAAATGCTTCCTTCTTCTGTACCCTCTTTTAAAAAGTAAGATAAAGGAAAACAGCTTTAGCAAAGTAGTAGTTGTACTGAAGCAAATTTTTTGATAGAACAATTTTAGAATCTTATTCAAGTTTACAGTCTTCTCATTCTCTAGAATTAGTGGATCAGAAAGGTGTAATACCCTCACAGATAGTTTTTAATGGTTTATAGCAATAATTATGTATGAAACAATTGACTTCAAGTTTATATTCCTGACTGAACCTGCCTTTTTGGTTTTATCGTTAGGTAGTAGAAAGTAGTTCAATATTTTGCTTGAAAATGCATAAAGAAATGATTTTTAACTTAAAAAGTATTTTAGAACAGTGGAAGAAGAAGTTAAGTTCTGGCTCTCACATTGTATTAGGTAAGTGTATTAATATTTCTACTTGTACTTAGAGAAGGATAACCTAGTAGGAGTCATGTCTTCAATTGATTTTTATTTCTTATTTCCAAATTTCTCATTAGCTCTCAGATCACTGAGAATTTATTAGCAATGTTAATTTCAAAATGAAAATAACCTTCCCAGGGATTTTGATGGTGAGTGGGTCGCAGGGCCCCAAGGGCCCGCAGGTCAGTCTGCACAACCCTTAGTCTAGATCTGCTTCCTGGGGTTTCAGCTTGAGGGTCACTGCACCATTTGTGTGTGTACAAATGTACATGTGTGTGAGTGTGTGCGCGGGCACGTGCTCACACATGCCTATGATGTAGGAGGGTCATAAATAATTACCCAATATAATATTAGAAACATCAAGCCAAAATGTATGAGTGTAAAGTATGTAAGGGCAGTCTGGATAGATATAATAGAGATCTTTTGCAAACTAAATGGGAGATCACTTCTCTCTGGAATTTGATCCCTGAATTGTGACATTTTAGAAAAATAAAGGGGAAAGGTCTCTTTGCTTCTAAAAAGTAAAAATGCAATGAAAGTATATTGAAGTATGATTACTAGAGTTGCTTAGAGTAAGTGTCGTAAGACTCAGCCTCGTTTGAGATTGTCGGGGTCTTTTTCTGCAGCCTTAACTGATGATTGCATACCTCTCTTGGCCATCACCGACGCCACGTGTGTGATTCACTTCAGCTTTCCTGCCTCACCAAAAGTTTTTGGTGGACGCCTGTATTGCATGTCTGATCATTTTCAGAGTTTAACTGAACAGGTTGGGTTCATTTTTATTATCTTACGCTTCCATTTGCATTTTCCACGTAATGGCAAATTCAGAGTCCACAAAGGTTGATCATCTAGACTCACATGGATGTTCTACTTTATTCACGCCGCATTTTAGGGTTCTCCTGCAGAGCAGGGAGACACAAAAGCCAAGTCAGTCTTGTTGCTGACAGAGAGGAACGCGCGCCACGCGGTGGGCATCCTGCGCTACCTGGAGCGGGCGGACGCCAAGATTCCAGCAGAGCTGTATGAGCTCGCTGCTGGGGTTCTGGAAGCCAAAGAAGATAGAAGAACCAGAAGGCCTCTTTGTCCGTATCTTAAGGCTTTTGGTTTTTGCAAGTAAGCCGGTCTTCTTTCACGATTGAATTCTAGCATGCAGTGAAGTGCACGTATAGATGCACAGCCTGATAGGTCCTTCCATGCTGTGTAAAGCGCCACCAATGCTGAGGGTCCCTCAGGCTCCTTCCCCACTTTGCCTGTGGCTCAGTTTTCCGTTGAATGAAAGTATCCATTCTCCTGTTGGTGCACCTGTGGGCTGTTCTCAGTTTTGGGCTATGACGTGTGAAGCTGCTGTGAACATTCTTCTATGTGTCTTTTTTTTTTTAAAGTATACACCCATTTCTCTTGGGTATATACTTGGGAGTGGAAATGCTGGGTCATGGGATAAACATGTTTCTCTTTTCTAAAATGAGTGACCATTTTATGATGCTGTCAGTGTGTGAGCTCCATATCCTCACCAACCAGCACGTAGTATTCTTGGGGCTTGGGGGCAAACTCTCTGTTTTTCATTTGTATTTCCCTAATATCCAGTGATGCTGAATGTCTTGGCATGTGCTTCCTAGACATTTTGCCATCCTTTTTTATTTTTATTTTATTTTTTAAAGATTTATTCATGCATGAAAGAACTGGGGTGTAGGCCAGAGGTGTGGGATGGTGAGAGGATTCACCAGAGACAGAGTGGGGAGCAGAACAGGCAGATTGACTGAAATACACTGCTGAGGGGAGCAGCAGGCGAGGCAGGAGAGGTCTGCTGCGCCATGTGGGAAGCTCCCTGGCCAGGGATCGAACTCATGCTGCAGTGGCTCTGGACGGCTTCATAGTGCTGAGACTTAACCTGTTGCTCTACTAGGGAGGCCCTTTGCCATCCTTTTTAAAAATGATGTGCCTATTCAGTCTTTTCCCCATTCTGTGTATGTTTTTTTTTTTTTAAATTAATGAAGTACCATCGTTGTACATCTTTGTTAATAGTTTGACAATATAGGATCTCTCCCGTCAGGTGTAGTCACCATAGCTGTTTGACCACCAAAGCACCGTAGTCCTCAGCCGTAGTGTACTGTGCTCTCCCCCTCTCTGCCCCTCTTCCCTCCCTTTCTTACCACTCTGCTTTCCACTCCCCTCAGATGCCTGAGATCTATGGTCAGCATTAAGGATTGGGTTTAAAATTTAACCCTTTTGTTTCTCTGTGTTCTACATGTAAAGTGATACCGTCCAGTATTTATCTTTCTCCCTCTGGCTTTTTTCGGCTTTTTTCCCCTTCCAATCCATACTGCCACAAATGGCAAGAGTTTATCTTTTTGGCTCACTGAGTAGTATTCCCTTGTGTATAGACCACATCTTCTTGATACACTCATCTAGTTTTGGGCACTTAGGTTGTTTCTTTGTCTTGGCTACTGTAAATAGTGTTATAAACATGGGGTCTTTCACCCATTTTTCAAGGGAACCATTCTCTCTTTTTCTTATTGATTAGTAGGAGTGATTTATTCTAGATACAAATACTTCCTGAGATATTGTATGTATTGAGAATATCTTCTCCTGGTCTGTGACATGCCTCTTCACCCTTTTAATAGTCAGTTAGCAAACACATGTAAAATTGTACTAAAGTATTGTTTTATATCCTGTCTTTGTCTCCTTGCGTAATAAATATTTGTGTCTTTCTAGGTCATGAACTATTTTCTTCTAGAAACATTACAGTTTTAGTTTTCGCATTAGGTATATAATTCATACAGAATTAATTTTTTTAATATATTTACATTTTTACCTTGTTGTTCATTTTTCTACAATATTTGATTTCTCCCTTCAGGTATAATCCCCACAACATGCCCACCACCACATCACCCATGAATCATCACCAGAGTCTGTGTTCTCAACCCTGTTTTGATCCCTCTCCTGCTTAATGTCTCTGATTTGTAGTTTGCCGGCTAGTTTTGTCTTTTTTTTAATCCCTTGTTTGATTTACCTATATTCCTTCTATAAGTGAAACCATTCACTACTTTTCTCCTTACTACTGACTTATTTCACTGAGTATAATCTATTCTAGCTCCATCCATGTTGCTACAAATGGCATGAGTTTATATTTTTGATTGCTGAGTAGTATTCCATTGTGTGTTTAGACCACATCTTGATTCAGTCATCAGCTTCTGGTCATTTAGGTTATTTCCATATCCTTGCTATTGTAAACAGTGCTGCAGTAAATGTGGGAATACAGATTTCATTTTGAATCCGTGTTTTTGTGTCCTTTGGGTAAATCCATAGGAGTGGAATTGCTAGGTCATACGGCATCTCCACTTGTTGTAATTTAAGGGTCCTCCACACAGCTTTCCAGAGTGGTTGGACCAGTTTGCATTCCCACCAGCAATGGAAGAGGGTTCCTTTTTCTCCACATCCTCACCAGCATTTATTGTTGCCAGTTTTTTTTAATATGGGTTATTCTCACTGGTGTGAGGTGGTATCTCACTGTGGTTGTGATTTGCATTTCCCTCATAATTAGTGATGTTGAACATTTTTCATATGCCTATTGGCCATTTGCCTTTCTTCATTAGCGAAATGTCTTTTTAGCTCTGCTGCCTGTTTTTTGACTGGGTTGTTTGCTTTGTTTTTGTTGAGTTGTGTAAGCTCTTTGTAGATTTTTATATCAGTCCCTTATCAATTGTATGGTGTGCAGATATTTTCTCCCATTGGAGGGGTGTCTTTTCATTTTGGTAACTGTCTCTTGCTGTACAGACACTTTTTATTTTGCTAAACTTATCTGTTTATCTTCTTTGTTTTCCTTGCTTATGGAGACCTCAAAAATGCCTCTGAGGTTTATGTCGTGGCGTGTTTTGCCTGTTTTCTCCTCTATGTTTTATGGTTTCTGGTCTTACATTCAAGTCTTTTATACATTTTGAAATTGGTTTGTGTATGGTATCAGAGTCTAGTTTCATTCTTTTGCATGTGGTGGTCCAGTTTTCCCAGCACCATTTATCGAAGGGGATTTCCTTATTCCAGAGGATATTCTTTGCTCCTTTGTCATATATTAGTTAACCACATATATGTGGCTTTATTTCTGAACTTACAATTTGATTCTGTTAGTTTGTGTGTCCGTTTTGTTCCATTACTGTGCTGTTTTTATCATTATGGCTTTGTAGTGTAACTTGAAATCTGGGAGTGTATACCTCCATTTTCCCTTTTAGTCGAGAGAGTTTTGGCTATTTGACGTTTTCTGTGGTTCCATATAAATTTCAGCAGTATTTGTTCTATTTCTTAGAAGAATGCCGTTGAGATTTTTATGGAATTGCATTGAATTGTAAATTGCTTTTGGTAGAATGGCCATGTTGATAATATTAATTCTTCTGCTCCTTGAGAAGGGGTATCTTTCCATTTCTTTGTGTCTTCTGTTTCTTTTAACAGTCTTATAATTGTCCTTGTATAGGTCTTTAACTTCCTTTGTTAGGTTTATTCCCAGGTATTTAATTTTCTTTGGTACAATTGTAAATGGGATGGTTTTCTTAATTTTTTCCCTCTTCTGACAGATTGTTTGCATATAAGAAGACTAATGATTTTTTTATTGATTTTTAATCTACTACTTTACTAAACTGGTTGTTTTAATTAGTTTTTCCATGGATTTTTTAGGATTCTCTATATATATTACCATGTCATCTGCATATAATGGTAGTTTCACTTCTTCCCCTGTTTGGATTCCTTGTATGTCTTTTTCTTGCATAATTGCTCTAGCTAGGATGTCCAGTGTTACATTGAAAAGCAGTGGCAGAGTACACAACCTTGTCTTCTTCCAGATCTTAAAGGGAAGGCTTTCAGTTTTTCACCATTAAGAATGATGTTAGCTGTGGATTTGTCATTAAGGTATGTTCCTTTTATCCCAACTATATCCCAAATATTTATATCATAAATGGATGTTGGACTTTATCAAATGCTTTCTCAGCATCTATTGATATGAGCATATGATTTTTCTTTTTCTTTTTGTTGGTGTGTCGAATTACATTAATTGATTTTCAGAAGTTGAACCATCCTTGTGTCCCTGGAATAAATTCCAAATGGTCATGGTTTATTACCCTTTGATGGTCTCTTGTATCTGGTTTGCTAGGGTTTTTCATCTCTGTTCATTAGGGAGGTCATCCTGTAGTTTTCGTTTTTGTGGTGTCTTTGTTTTTGGTATTTGTGTAACATTGACTTCATAAAATGTATTTGGTCGTATTCCTTCTTTCTCAATTTTTTGGAAGAGTTTTTGTAGGATAGGCATCAGTTCATCTTTGAACATTTGTTAGAACTAGCTTGTGAAACCACCTGAACCTGGGCTTTTTTGGAGGGGAGGGTTTTGATTATAGTTTCAATTTCATTACTTGTAGTTGGTTTTTTAGGTTTTCTATCTCTTCTTTATTCAGCTTTGGATGATTTTATACTAAGAAACTGTCCATCTAGTCTAGATTATTGAATTTGCTTGCATATAAATGTTGATAGTATTCTGTAATTATTCTCTACATTTCTGCTGTGTCTTTTGTGATTTCTTCTCTTTCATTTATGATCCTATTTATTTTAGTTTTCTCACTTTTTTTCTTTGTGAGCCTTGCTAGGGGTTTGTCTATTTTGTTTTTTTTTTTTTTTTTTAAGAACCAGCTTTTTTTTTTTTTTTTTTTTTTTTTTTTTTTTTTTTTTTTTTTTTTTTTTTTTTTTTTTTTTTTTGGTTTTTTTTTTTTTTTTTTTTTTTTTTTTTTTGAAGAACCAGCTTTTTGTTTGATTGTTTGAATTGTCTTTTTCGATTTCATTTATATCTGTTTGTACCTTAGTATTTCGCTTTTTCTACTGGCTTTTGGGTTTTTATTCTTTTCCTAGTTCTTTGAGATGAGAGATTAGATTGTTTCTTTGGGTTATTTCCTGTTAATGTGGGCCTGTATTACTATGTGCTTTCCTCTTATTACTGCTTGCTGTAGCCCATACATTCTATAGAATTGTGCCCTCATTGTCATTCATCTCAAGGTATTTTTTAATTTCTTCTTTGATTTCTTCATTAATCCAGTCATCATCTATTAGTTTAGGGTTCAAGCTCAGTGAAATGGGAGGGTTCCTTGCTTTCTTTTCATGGTTTATTTCCAGTTTGATACCTTTATGGTCAGAGAACATGATTAGTATGATTATGATCTTCATGTACCTGTTGATGTTTGTCTTGTGGACCAGGATGTGGTCAATACTGGAGAATCCATTTGCACTTGAGAAAAATGTGAATTCAGATTTTTTTTGAGTATAGTGTCCTGTAGTTGTCTGTTAGGCCTATGTGATCTAGGTCTTTATTTAGGACTAGTGTGTCCTTACTGATTTTTAGTCTCTTTGATCCTCCGTTGGTGAGAATGGGGTATTGAAGTTTCCTACTACGTAAGTATTTTCTCTGCTGTTTTCAGAGATCATAATATTTGTCTAATGTATTTTGGAGGTCTCTCATTTGGTGAGTATATATTGATGAGTGTTAGATTTTCCTTTTTTATTGTCCCCTTGATCATGATGTAGTGTCCTTCAGTGTCTCGTCACCTTTTTTAGTTTGAAATCTGTTTTATCTGCTTTAAGTATGACTGCTACACCTTCTTTTTGGGTCCATTTATTTGTAGAATTGTTTTCCAACCCTTTACTTTAAATCTATGTTTATCTTTTGCAGTTAGGTGTGTTTCCTGGAGACAGCAGAAGGTTTCGTTCTGTTTCTAATCCATCCTGCTACTCTTTGTCATTTTATTGATGAGTTTAGTTCATTTATACTTGGGGTGATTATTGATATACAGGAGTATGCACCTGCCATTTTGTTCATCTTTTTGTGTTTTTATTCATTACCTTAGATGTTCTTCCTCTTCATTCTTCTGTTGATTCTAAGATTTCTTGGAGTGGAAGTTTAGTAGTAATGAATTTCTGAAGATTTTGTTTGTCTGGGAAAGTCCTTATTTTTACCTCACAGAGGAAGGAGAGCATTGCAGGATAAAGTATTCTTGGCTGGCATTTTTTATCTTAGAGTTTGTTGAATATATCACTCCATTCTCCTCTTGCCCATAGTATTTCTTTAGAGAAGTCTGGTGTCCGCCTAATTGGTTTTCCTTTATAGGTTATCTCTTTCTTTCCCTATGTTGGCTTCATTATTTTTTCCCTGTTACTTTTTCCTTGCTACACATAACTTTACTGTTACGTGTCTCGTTGTAGTTTTCCTTTCGTTGTGGTAATTTAGTGTTCTTCTGGATTTCTGTATCTCTGTTTTCATTTCCTTCTTCATATTTGGGAAGTTCTCTTCAATTATTTACTTGGGTAGTTTCTCAGTTCCTTGTCTCTCTGTCACCTGGGATTTCTGTGACTCTTACATTTCTTTTCCTCTGGTGTCAGGTAGTTCTCAAAGTGTTTCTTCATTTTTTTTTTTCTTTGTATCTCTTTTTTCCTTTTCTTTTTTTGGCTCTTCTTAAATCAAGTACTGATTTATTCTACTATTTCTTTATTTTCATGGCTCTTCCCAGAATTCTTTAGTTCCTCTACTCATCTTTGAACATGCTGCAGTTCCTTTATTTTCTTCTTTAAAGATTCTAGCTTCATTTTTTTGCATGTAGCACACCCTGCACGAAAACCAACTGAAAATGGATAAAAGACCTGGAGATAAGACCTCAAACCATAAAGTTTATAGAAGAAAAAATAGGCAAAACTCTACATGACATACATCTCAGCAAAATCTTTAAAACCACTTCCCCCATAGCGAAGGAACAAAAGAAAAGATAAACAGCTGGGACTACATCAAAATAAAAAGCTTCTGTACAGCAAAAGAGAAAATAATTAAAACAAACAGACACCCTACTAATTGGGAGAAGATCTTTGCACACAACACAACTGATAAAGGACTGATAACAATAATCTACAAAGAGTTCACACAACTCAAAAAAAAACAAAGCCAACAATCCAGTCAAAAAATGGGCAGAAGAGCTAAAAAGACACTTCTCCAAAGAAGAAAAGCAAATGGCCAACAGGTACATGAAAAAATGTTCAACATCACTTATAATCAGGGAAATGCAAATTAAAACCACAATGAGATACCACCTCACCCCAGTGAGAATGGCGCACATTA
>PVIJ01006291.1:25397-93895 GCA_004024925.1 Scalopus aquaticus | reverse complement strand
TGGCGCCTGATCATGTTGTGATTCTCTCCTCCTAGTGGACCGTGGGAGGTTCTGCCCCCACAGGAAGGATCATACTTTATAGACTTGTCTTGTTTAGATTCTGTAATTGCCCGATGTGTTAAAACTCATCCTAACTCCATGTATTTTTGTTACAAATCTGAGAAAAACAATGTGAAACATTAAAAGTATTGCTACCCTCTAAAAAAAAAAAAAGTATAATTGGGTTATTTTCAATTATAGAAAAGGTTGTCACAATTGGATCTACAAATTAAAGTTCTGGGTCAGCGTTTAGATAATAAAATGTTAAAAGCACAACATGGCCTGGTCGTTTTCCTTTTGCTGACATTCAGGATCTGTTACTGAAATACATCCCAGAGCTTGCTGCTGCTGGTTAAACCAGAGTTCTGTTACCATTGTCCATATCCATTCCCCACCCCGTCCTTCCTCTGGATGCCTCAGGTCTATAGTCAGGTGATATCCTACAGTGGTGATATCCGATGGGGCAGATTCTGATGTTACCGCAATTAAAAAAATAAATTAACAAAATAAAAAAACAACCTCTGCATAAATGTCTAAAATGAGAAACAATAAATTCTCCTCGTTGTACTGGTTTCTTTCTTGAGCTCCAAGATCCCCTGAGGGGTTTTGATTTAATGCTAGAGATTCTGAATTCTTAAGTGTTTTAACCACTATGTTTTGAAAAAACTAAAAATAAAGCGCTTATTCAATTTATCTCTCTGAGAACTCTCATACATAAGCTCACAAAATTTTCAATTTGCTCTTGGTTAATAACATAAAATGTTTTAAAATATTGCTATTGTTTTAATTGTTCTTTTTGACTTTTTTCTGCCCATGAATATAAAATAGTAAACGTATGCCAATTCTGAAGTGCAGATCTTCACAAACCCCTGTGATATATGGCCTTTTCTATACTGAGGTAGGTTCCTTCTATTCCCATCTTGTTTAGAGTTTTTATCCTAAGTGGGTATGAGTCTTATCAAATGCTCCCTATGCATTTATTGATACTGTCTTGTGATTTTTACTTTTTTTATATAATGTGTTATATTAATAGATTTAAGTATATTAAACCATCCTTGCTCTCTGGGATAAATCTCACTTGAAAAATAAACAACAACAAAAAAACTCCTACAGAGTTCTAGAATCAGACACCCTAAGTTGGAAACCCACCTGCAGACAACTGCGACCTGTGGTAAATAACTTATCACCCCTGTGCTTCTTTGTCTTCCTACGTAAAATGGTTTAATATTACCCCATGAGCATGAAATGATCTGTGCAATTAGCTCTTAGAACAGTGCCAGATATATTGTAAGTGCTCAATAAATGATAGGTAGAATATTATAAACACACCCTTTGCAACTTTCATTTATACTATAATAAATAAAAATTTTCCTCCAATAACATTTATTAGGAAAAAGTATGGTTTCATGTCTTTCACAGAATACAAACTTACCAAATGAGCCCTAACTGGCACTGAATAAAGCAGGCAAATAATCTGAGCATGTTGCCTCCATAGTAAGCACAACTGTGGTTTGAAAATAGTCTTTCAGTAAGGTAACATTATTTTTCCTTAGCAGTTTCACTCCTGCAGTCATCTAATAACTTGGAAGCAGATTAATCCATTAAGAGGTGGACTCCCCGTGTTTTGTAATTGCCAGTGAAGTGTAATCAGATAGCCACTGCTACAGATGAGCCTTCAAGAAGTACTATAAGATAATTAAAACATAAAGGTTATGCAAAAGTAGCAAATCAATAGGGACAGTAAACATGGTTTATCAACAGTCTAGAGGAACATTTTTTCAATTCTAAAATGTAAATGGACTTGGGATAGAGCACACTGTCGGGATGACAGATAGGATCCCAGTAACGGTTTAATTAACTCCAGTTTCCTGCATGTTAAAGGTTGCCTCAGCCCACTGGCTCATGTAACAAACCCTCTTAGGATTTCGTTAGCTGGTGTCTGATACGAAAACCAGGCAGGTCTCCTTTCTTTGAGGGTTATGTTTTGCCCTCCTCCTCTGGAGGGCTTAGCAAAACACAGCCCTGTGCTTTCTCTCTAAATACACAGGTATTTTTAATTTCAGCTACAATGGTTTGACTTTGTAATCAAGGTAAAGAAACACCACACACACACACACACACACACACACCCCACACACACACACAGCGGAAGTAATGAGAAGTGTTCATTGGGAAGAGTTGGGTGATTGCGATTATATGTTAAAAATCACATGTAGTGTGTGCAGAATTGTAGAAACACCATGGCAGCTCTCCAGATGATTCACTTGCTGTTTTTAATTCTTCTATAATGTGGGCTATTTTATAATTAGTTACAGAATGGTACCGCTCATTTAGTTCAACCCAGTGAAAGGAATAATAAGGAATATTTACTATTAATGGATATTGGAACTACTACGCTGGGCAGGACCAATAACGAATAGTTATTTACTGTTCTTAGCTAGCCATTTTAAATGGAATATATTCAGTATTTTACTTGCAATCATGAATTTGTTAAAACTATAGAAGAAGCTCTCTTGCTCTCTCTCTCTCTCTCTCTTTAACAGGGGGAGTTACCTGCACTTGGAATAAAACTCATAATAAGCACACAAAAAATGGAGAAGCAGAGCTTCAATGGAAGAATTATGGCATTAAAAAATCACCGTGAGAGCCAAGTGTTAGTTAAAAGAAAAATTCTTTTTCCAACCCAGTAGAATTAGGTTCCACACAATTAACTTTATCATTAGTAAATAAAGGAGTTATTTAACCTCTGCCCTTGCAGAAAGAAGTTCTTGATATTTTGCTTAGCAAAGGGCAAGAAACCCATTATGGTTTATTTATTCACTTTGTTAAAAGGTTATTCCTGAAGATTGTGATATAGAAACACATAATACATAATCTTTGTTAATAAAGATCTATTTCCCCTGCCATTTAAAGAAGCTGGTTATTATTTGATGCTTATTAGTGCCATGAACAGGAGATTTTTTTTTTGCCTGTTGTTCCCACAGGAAAGATTATCAAGCTGTCGGTAAAGGACTCATTTTCTTTAAATTAGAAATCACTGAGGTATCCTGTGCAGAGGATATTAAAGCAAGTGTACTCATGCCATCTCTGTGCAAGATGAGCTAGAGGGAAGTGTATTGCTTATGTTTTGAAATGAAATATTGAAAAAGCCAACTACCTGTGATGTAAAAAATTCTCTCTTCCAACACTTAGGGTTTTCATCCTGAAGCAGGAATCTAAGCTTGTCCTTTTAAACAATGATTTAGAGGGAGAAATTGAACACCCCCTGCTTGCCACATCCATTTTTCAATAAATCTATACTTTCTCTGCCCTCCACTGTGTTATCAGTCATCCGCATCCCAGAGGAAATGCTTCAGGCTTGGGGTTAAATTAAGGTCCTATCGCTAGTGATTGTCTAGAAAGCTGTCCACATCCTCAAACAAACTTATCTGCATTATATACAGCCGTAAATGCTTCCTGCCAAGTGGAGACACAATTTTTTCCCTCTCCATTGATGTCAATGGCGAGATTACGTCTTGCCAGAGGAAAATTAAAAGACAAGCCACAATTACACTTCATTATAAATTGTAAATAGGTTCAACTTCAATTAGTTCAGTTCTGTGATACTGACATCAACATGGGAAATGGATGGCTTATATTTTTACCGGAAAAATATTAGGTCTAATGAGATGCATTGTCCTTGTATTATGCAAAATAGTACTTTACAACAACCTTACTAGTTCAACCTTTCCTTCACAATTCAGTGATCCCTTTCCTGTGCATGTGGGTTAAGTATAGCATCTAAAAAGAGCATTACTTTACAACTATTTGCTTAACAAATACAAAACATATCCACAAGTACAAAACATTTAGAAAAACCATCCAATATTGATTAGCTTTTCTAAACAGATGATTTTATCATTTTCTAAACAAAAGATTTTCTTAAATGTCAAGGTCAAAGATAACTATATTTTCTGATAAATGTACTAAATACACATATCCTTTTTCCCCCACTTAAAAGAAATCATTGAAATGTACTTTGGAGATAAGTATTATAAAATACATTTATTTGGCTTTATCACCTTTAGTGAGAGAGAAATAACAACCAGTATTATTATGGGCTTAACTAAGCCAAGCTTACAAAGGAAGAGGCTCCACAGTAACTGGCTGTGAAGTCTCTGAGCCGAGGAGGAAAGGCAGGTATTTCACAGAGAAATACTAGAGCAGGATGAAGGTAGCTGATCATACCCACCGACAAACCACAATATAGTTGGAGGGAGGAGAGGGATATTTGGATACTAATCTAGAAAATTCATCTCAACTCAGTCATTATATGTGTGTGTGTGTGTGTGTGTGTGTGTGTGTGTGTAATGTATACACGCACACATATACACACATACACACACACATTTTTTAAAAGATTTATTTTTGCATAGAAGCTGGGGTGCAGGCCAGAGGTGTGGGGCAGTGAGAGGGTTTACCAGAGACAGAGTGGGGAGCAGAACAGGTAGATGGACGGAAATACACTGCTGAGGGGAGCAGCAGGGAGGCATGGGGGCCAGGGAGGCCATATCTATATCTATATCTATATCTATATCTATATCTATATCTATATCTATATCTATATCTATATCTATATCTATATCTATATCTATATCTATATCTATCTGTGTGTGTATATATATCTCTATATATAGATATATAAATAATGTTATATAATATATATATAATATATAATATACAATATATATTATATAATAATATATATAATATATATAATTTTATTATATATTATTATATTATAAATATATTATATTATATATTACAATATACAATATATAATATAATATAATATAATATAATGTAATATAATATAATATAAATTATGATATAATATAATAAATATAATAATATAATAATATATAATATATTCAATATATAATGTATATATATAATATATAATGTCACATATATAACACGCATAACACATATAACATATTACATATATACAGCACATATAACATATATGACATATATGTGATATATAAAATATATGTGTGTAATGTTCCTAGGATGTGGCAGGCAAAGTTCTGGGACCTGAGGACAGATGAGTCAGCACAGCAAGTCCATGTCCTTCGGAGCTTCTATTCTCACAGAAGACAGACCATCACAACTCTCTATGTGCCTAATGATGATTATGGCTATGGAGAAAAATGGGATGGCACTGTTTTGTATGAAGGGGCCAATAAAGGTGTCACAGCACTGAAGAGAGATGAAGGAAGTATGAGGGTAGATCATGTGGACACGTGTGGGAAGAACACTACAAACAAAAACAGCAAGCCTAAGCCCTGGGAGTTGGGCTCAGAAATCAGAGAAGTCAGTGCAGCTGAGTTGGGCAAAGCAATAAGAAATGAGGCTAGAAAGGCGGTGTGGGCTTGAGCTAGCTGTGGTGATGCAGGGTAAGTCATGTAGCACCTTAAAAACCACGGTCAGGACTGAGAATTAGGATCACAACAGTACTATAATCTGACAAAGGCAGATTTGAATAAATACACTGACCATTTACCCAGCTTGGAGTGACTTCTGGAGAGGCAAGATTGTAGGGGTGGCTGTGGTTGGTGTGAGAGCTTGACAGTGAATTTAAGTTTGAGATGCCTATTAGATATCCAAGAGGAGATGTCAAGTAGAGAATTAGATATGAGTCTAGGATTCAGGGAGGAGGTCCAGGCTGCAGGAAAAATTTCACGTCATTCAAATATACTTGGCACTTGAATACATGAGATGGGATGACCTCACCCAGGAAGTGGATGTAGATGGAAGAGCATTCTGAAGGCTGAGCTTGGGATACTCGGTGATGTAGAAGGACGAGACAGTTGAGAAGTGTGGAAGAACCAGTAAGGAAAATCGAGACAGATGGCTGGTGAGATGGGGAGCATAACAAGAGTGAGAAATGTTCTAGAAAGCAAATGCAAATGCTTCAAGGAAGGGGGCATGCATTACATTAATGTTGCTGATATGGCAAGTTAGAGTAGAACGATAACAGTGTGATAACCATAGAAAGGGGAGGTTCTAGGTTCCCTGACCCACCCAAGGAAAGGTGGAACTGAGCAGAAAGAAGTAGAGAAGATTGGGAGAAGGAAGGAAAGAGATCAAAGGAAGACCTGGAGGAGGAACATGGAGCAGAGACATGTGAAGACGCTGCACTTGCTCCTCAGCCTTGGACTTGTACCAGGGACTTGGGGGACAGGGAAGGAGACACTTGCAACAGGCACGGGTGAGAGGCCTGTGGGGAGGTTGACTACGGCAGCCTTTATCTTGATTTTGATTTTGCTCTTTCCTTCCAGACTAGCCTGGCCCCTTCTGCCCCTTTCCTAAGGGTCCCCACCAGAAGGTAACTTAGACTTGTGGCAAACTTTGGGCCAAACCTGTTTGGCTGGGCATTTGCCCATGAAGGGATGGGTAATTTGAGTGTTTAATCGAAACTATTTAAACTATATTCATTTTCTTCTCTCTATGGCACATGAATCGCATTAAAGTTATTTTCTATTGTTTTGTCTTGATGCAGCAGATGACAGAACCGATTTAAAGTATGCAGACGTTAAAGTATGAGTCCCAGGGCTCCCCTCGCTCTGCCCTGTAACAGAACCAAGAAATGACAACTGACTGTGGCTCTATGAAGACCACTGGTGATCTTGACAAGACCGTGATGAGTAGGGGAGTAGATGAAAATGGAATGGGAGGAAAGGAACCAGCAAGTGCTTTGTGGTCGAATGGGTAGGAATGGAAAAAATGGGGCAGTCATGGGAGAGGCGTCTGGGAATGGCTGGTCTTACGATGGGAGATACTATAGTATGTCTGTATATTGATGAAAATGATCAAGGAGAAAGAGAAACATTGATGCCCCATGACAGAGAGGAGATAATGGTCCATGTATTGATTAGGTAAAGCACCAAAGTCTATTAGAAAATTCTACTCTATAGATTGCAAATCTCTGGTCATCTTACAAACGCAAGGAAGTTGACATAGAGAGAGATGAGTTGGGGATAGGACTACATGACATTAGGGAGCCCTAACTAGTTAACAGTATGATTGTCTATGTTCAAAATACACATTCAAAAACACAGATAATGGCAGCTTTGTGAAGGAAAAACGACTATCTCCAAAAGATCAGTATTCCCACTTCTTGCTGATAAAAGTCATTTCCAAGTAAAAAAGAAACTGGTAGGGCTGGTTTTACATTAAACACTTGTTCTATCAGGTCATTTGCTTTTATGTAGTATTTGTTCAGATTAAATTCAGAACTCTGAAGATATGAAGTAATTTTTCCATGGCACTAGTGCAGCTTAAGTTTTCTTTCACCATATCTTTGTGAAATAATTGACATACTCCAAAGTTGCAAGCAGTGTATTTTAAGTTTTACTTTTTTAGATCTTTTTTCTTACATTGCTGTTCATCTTTGTACAATACTTGATTTCTCCTCTCACGTGTAGTCCCCATAATTCTCCCACCACATGGCACCTGTGATCATCACCATAGATCCTTGTGTTCTTTCCTCCCATGTTTTGCCACCCCCCTCTGCTCCATGACTCAGATCTATGGATTGGCTGCAAATTTTGTCTTTTTCCTGATCCTTTATTCAGTTTCCTATTCTCCCCCTATAAGTGAGACCATCCAATGTTTTCTTTTTTCCTTCTGACTTATTTTGCTTAGCATATTCCTTTTCCGTTTCATCCATGTTGCCGCAAATGACATGAGCAAAAATGACATGAGTTTATTTTTTTTGATTGCTGAGTAGTACTCCATTATGTAGATATACTTCATCTTCTTGATCCATTCATCTGTTTTGAGGCATTTAGGTTGTTTCCATATCTTAGCTACTGTAAATAGTACTACCATAAATATGGGCATGCAGGTTTCCCTTGGATTTAGTGTTTTTGTGTCCTTTGGGTAAATTCCCAGTATTTTTAATGAACAGAATTTAAAGGACCAACGTTGAAGCATCCTAGCATGAGTACCACAAGATAAGTGTGTCCCTAGATGACTCTCTACTCTACTTTCTAATATTAAGTCAAACTGGCCCGTATTTTGGTGACCATTGTCACCTCATGGTGTGGCAGCACTGGGAGTGGCGCAGGAGAGAGAGATCACTCAAAGTCCATATGGAGCAATGAGAAGCCTCGAGGAGCTACATGGGGAAGTCATGTTCGGCCCCCATCAAAAGGCGGTCTCTTATTTATTTGAATCAGATACAAAGGTGGGGCAAGTAGGTAGCACATGTCTATGCATGGGGGAAGCAGTTATTGGGGGCATATGTAATCTAGGGTGGAATGAATGGGGGCTATTGCCTGGAGGGCTCCATTGTTCCTGCTAGTTTTAAGTGTATTATCTCTATTCTAATATCTGCCTGCTGTTTTCAGCAGATACGGGTTTCCTAATAAGTTCCTCAGACTTTTTCCCTTGTGGAGAGGCCCCCTGCATGGCCCTATGCCTAGCTGACAAGCAGAAACTCTGGGCACCAAGACAGTATACCTGAGAATGAAGAGGGGGGGGATTCCACAGACCCTCTTTGAGGCTATCTAATTTATCCATTACTCTTAGAGTTTGTTCCACATTAAGATGAAATACCTTAACAATTCTTTCATAGTTTCTGTAATTGGTTTTTCTCAACTCAACTAGCCAGTTTTCTGTAGTTGTATATCATCACAAGCTATGCCACCTACACTCTCTACAGGTGCTAGTTTGGTCCTTTTATATTGCTAGGCAATGGATATGCCTGAGTAACCACAACTGAAAGGTATTTATTGGAAGAATACACAGAAAAACAAAGAATACAGGAAATAATTTCAACTCCTGGGTATCCAGGTTTCACGAGACTGCACTGCTGCTCAAAAAATAAGACATTGGGGCCTCCCTGGTGGTACAGCAGTTAAGCGCTGTGCTGTGGAGCTGTGGGCAGTGGTGACGTGAGTTCAACGCCCAGTGGGGGAGATTCTCACATGGCGTGGCAGACCTCTCCTACCTCGCCCACTGCTCCCCTCAGTAGTGTGTTTCCATTGATCTGCTCCCCACTCTGTCTCTGGTGAACCCTCTCGCTGGCCCACACCTCTGGCCTGTACCCCAGCATGTATGCATAAATAAATAAATCTTAAAAAAAAAGACATTGTATAAAATTCATCGGATCTCTAGTGAACATACAATGTCCTCAACCCCTCAGCAGCAAGTATTTGTAATCCCGATCTTTCAGTGACTTATCTTTGTCTCTACGTCATTTCCAAAAAAAAAAAAGCAAAAACAAACAACCCAGAACCCCAAAACTCTGCACTCCTGTCTCCTTTGTAGCTTGTTTTCCTGTATGATTTTCTAGTCTTGGAGATTAGTTCTTTATGTATTTTGTTCTTTATATCTTTTAACAACTTTCCACTCTCTTCAAGACTAAACTGTGGTTGATTTAATCATCTTCCAGGTAACCAACTACATTGCTGATTTAGTTGTGTATTTGTTTTCAGTTCCACAACTTCCAGTCTTATGTGTTGTGGCTTCATGAATCTCAATCATAGTCTCCCTTCTTATTTTCTGTTACATTGGCCTGCAGCTGATTTCATTCTGCTGTGCATTGTTTTGACTAATGCTGATAAGCATATCACTTTATCTGCTTAACTCCTTCTCCTCTTTCAGATATCAGCTCAAATATCACTTTCTTAAGCAGCCACATTTGACCAGTCCTTCACTGTGAATATATCTTCTCTATAATCTTTTGTGACAAGGGCACATTCTGACATATTGTTAGACTTTACCTACAAACTAATTCTTTCACTAAAATGTAAGATTCATGAAGATAGAACCGAAGTTTATTTGGGTTAATCATTGTGTTGCAGCTCTCTACAGAATCTTTCATTTAGTAGGAATTCAAAAATCAATGGAAGACTATGGGTGCCTTGGTGGGAGCGTGTGTGGTCCGGTGAACCTAGACCTGTAAATCATACACAGTGTTGTAAATCAGTGTTACCTCAGTGACAAAGTAACAAAAATATAAAAAAAAAAAAAGTGAAATAGTGAAGAAATCTTCCTGTAATTTTAAAATGTTCTATTAAATAGTGTTCTTGTGATAAATAATTACCAATATTTATACTATCTCTATCCAGAGCTTTAAAATGTCCACTTATTCCTTATAGGATTGACTAAGCACTAAGAGTATAACATACACTCACCATTGTAACTCCCATAATACACCTCCGTAGATTAATGTATGTCAATTATTTACTATATCTTACAAGTGCTTATTGACAGATATAATAAGATAGATGTCATGGAAAAAGCACACAAAATAGAATGCTGTTTTGTGTGTGCTTTGATTTTCAGAATTTGAAATTGCTTAGACAAAGATGTTTTCTTTATTTTGTTTAAAGATGTTAAACTGTAGTGTGTCAATAATCTGAGATTTAATGGCCATTTTCCTCAGAATTACAAATAAACTTTTCACAAATCACTGGGTTCCACACTGGTTTTTATAAACCAAGAACAATAATTTTAAATTTGTATTTAGTTTTGTTTTGAGATCCATCAGTATTTGTGAACTCATTAGAATAAAAAAATTAAGAATAAGTTAATATATGTAACTATCTCATAGTGGATAATTAGAAATGACTTCTCTTGCACTGGTATGAGAACTTTCATTTTCAAGGTTATTTTTTTTTCTCCATAAATTCCCTGGAGTCCCTTTGTTAAATATAATGCATTGCATCAAAAAATAAAAATAAATAGTTCAAATCCAAATGGAATTGATCAATGTTATAGAAGTGAATGTGACTCATGTTACTTTACCTAAAAGGATTGCTAGAATCACCAAAATCATGATATAGCTTATTTCTGACTTCACTCCACCTCATAAGGGCAACTTACAACTCTTCAAGAACAAGGCATCACTGAGAGAATCCTAGAACACAAGGACAGAACTGAAGCATACCCCTGCACCTCAAATTCAACATTATCTGCATTAGAAGGTTAAGAGAAGCCACTAAGTATTCACCACATTGCCTCTCCCTTAGTCCAGCCCATCATCGCAAAGAAAGGTCTCACCTAAGGTCCAGTTCCTCCAGTGGCAAAAAGAATTCTAGGAGGGACAATGGGCCACACTGCAGTTCTGTGGCTCAGTTTTGGGAGCCCCTACTATGATCTCCACCTTGGTGACTGCAGGGGAATCTGTGGGACTCAACCTCTGGAAATCTGACTATTGCAGAGGAAGGAGGAGACACAACAACACACAAATGGGTCTTGACAAACAGTTTATATTTGTAGTGCCAAGCAGTAATCGTAATCCCAAGCAGACCAGGGAACTCAGACACATACCTATCTGCCTGATTTGGATCCTCAGCTGAAGAGTTTTGCTGACTCTGGAGCTTAGTTTGCTCTCCCAAGCAAGGTGCTGAGTCACAACCCCACCAGCTATGCAGAGTGCCTTCTAGCCCCTTCTGAAGCAAAGGCCTGGTGACAATCCCTAGTAACTGTGTGGCCCAGTAGAGGGAAGGGAAATCAGAGCTGAAAGTTTGCAAAGCCAAGTCAAAGGGTCTGGAGTGGAGGTTAGCTTGAGTTAAGACAATAAACAAAGTATTTTAGCAGTTTTAGAGTTGCTTTTCCTGCTGCACCCAGGTAGGGAATCTAATATATAGACCCAATCACTGCTGAATAGAGCCTTCAGACTGTTTGACTAGGAACCTAACCAAAGCATATAGCAAGCAATGATGCCCATTTAACAACTTTATGTGCAGTAGCATGGGAATCAAGAGTACAGCCTTTTGCTTAGTCTACAGAGCAAAAGCAGTGGCTTCAACTAAGAAGGGAGCTTAATGCACAGTCAGCTCTCATTCAGGACCCTGAACAGTTAGCTGTACAGGCTCTGGGTTGCAAGCTGCTGCTCTGACAAGGCAGTTCCACCTACTACTGAATATAGTACCACTTCCAACCAGTCCAGGCAATCACAGAACCTAACCTACAGCATCACTTGTGTAAAAAACCTAGTCAACTGTCCTCGTAAATAGTTCACAGCCAGTGGCACATATCCTCATCCTCAGAGCTAGAACAATTACAGTGTCCCAAATACAGTGTAATAGAAGGTCTTTTAAGGAGATTACTAGCACACATTCCTAAAAGCCCAACTGAGATGGCTGGTTAAAAAACTGTTTGTAAAAAAAACCTGTACAGTTGAAAGAGAAGCCCCATTATTCATTGCCCAGATACCAATGGAAGGACTCAAGGCTCATGAAAAATCAGATAAATATGACACCATTAGAAGAAATTAATAAAGCTCTAACAATTGAACCTAAATAAGTGGAGAGATATGAACTGTTCAGATGAATTCAGAACAATCCCCTTAAGAAGTTTTAGTGAACTAAAAGAATACAGACACAATTTAACAAAATTACAAAAAAAAAAAATGCACTACTGGTGGGAATGCAAACTGGTCCAACCACTTTGTGTGTGGAGGTAACTCAGATTACTAAAAATGGAGCTACCATATGACTCAGAAATTCTACTCCTAGGGATCTACTCCAAAGGACACAAAAACATTAATTCAAAAGGATACAAGCACACCTATGTTTATTGCAGCACTATTTATAACAGGTCAGATTTAGAAACAACCCAAATGCCCAAAAATAGATGACTAGATCAAGAAGTTGTGCTGTATATATACACAATGGAATATTATTCAGCAATCATAAAAGATAAACTAATGCCATTCGCAGTAATGTGGATGGAGCTAGAAGGGATTATCTTCAGTGAAATAAGTCAGAAGGAAAAATAAAAATATTGGATGGTTTCACTTATAGGAGGAATACAGGGGGACCAAATAAGGGATCACAGAAAAAATATTAACAATAATAAGTAATAAAATAAAAAAATTAAAACAATGATGTTCTGCCTCTGGTGAATCCTCTCCCTCCCCAACCCCTGGCCTAGACCCCAGTATTTATATTCATAAATAAATTTAAAAAAATCTTTAAAAAGTAAAACAAATTTTCTGAAAAATAAAGAAATTGATTCCACCTACAGCAGCCATCAAAAAACAACAAAATATTTAGCAATAAATTTATCTGAGGAAGTAAAAGTTCTCTTTGATGAAAGCTATAAGACAATGATTAAATAAATTGAAGAAAACACAAATAGAAAAGTATCCCATCTTCATGGATGCAAATAATTAATGTTGCTAAAATGTCAATACTATCAAAAGACATCTACAGATTCAGCACAATCCTTTCAATGGTCAAAGAAATCCTAAGAAGAACAAAGCAGGAGGTACTATGTCTCCTGATTTCAAGCTATGCTATAAAACCACAATATAGGCAAATAAATAGACCAATGAAAAACAATATAGAGGCCAGAAGAGAATTCAAGTGTACACAGTCAAAACTTATATTTGACAAATCAGCACAAATTTTCAATTTAAAACAATCTCTTAATAGTATAAGTAAGAGAATGAAACTGGAAAACTCTTATATCACTCACACACAAAAAAAAAACCCTTAAAATTAACCTGAAACCAACACAGAAACACAGAAAAAAAACTCCTTGACATGGGTATTGGTAATGAACTTTTAGCTATAACACCTAAGGTTTAAACAACAATAAGTGGGACTACAACAAACTAAAATTTTCTGCACACTCATGCCAAAAAAAAAAAAGTCCATGGAATTAAAAGACACTCTATAGAATAGGGAAATATTTTCAAATCATTTATCTGATAAGAGGCAGATATCTAAAATGTATAAATAATTCATGCAAATCAGTAACAAAAAACCCAGATAACAACTGAAAAATGGGCAAAGGATCTGAGTAGACATTACTCCAAAAATCCAACATGTATGTGAAAATATGCTATACATCATGAGTCACTAGGGAAATGCAAATAAAAATGAAAACAAAATATTACTTCATGCCTATTAAAATGTTCATCATCCACAAGGAAATAAATGCTAAATGCTGACATGGATGCAGAGTGAAGGGAAACATTTGTGCACTGTTAATGGGGTGGGATTATGAATTGGTATGGATACCACAGAAAATAGTATGGAGGACCCTCAAAAAAATTAAGAATAGGATTAGCAGCATTTCTACTTCTGGAAATATATCCCAAAGAAATGAAGCTACCAACTAAAAATATCTCTGTACCTGCATATTCACTGCAACATAATTTGTAATACTTAAGATATGGAAAAAACCTGCATCTATAGATGAATGAATGAATAAAGAGGTTTTGGTACATATATATTTTATATGAAAAATATATAGTAAGTTTATATTATTATAACATACTGCAAAAATATGAAAAGTATTAAAATATTAAAATATAACATTTTATAGAGACATGTATTATGGATACCATTTTAAAATAAAAGCTTAGTTTCCTAAGCTTTATTTTTAAAAGGTGAAATAAATATGCATTCATTGCTGAATCACAAGAACATGTTTTACTTCAAGGAAATGGATTATGAGAAACCTAAAGATACTGAAGTTAATTTTAAAAGTCAAATTCTCCAACTCTATACAGTATTTATGATCTGCTATGAAATATGTTGACATTTGGAGATTAACACATTAAAATTTACCCTATCACTTTCTTCCTCACTTCCTGTCCTTTGATAGCTCTGGATATTATAAGGTCAAGGTTTTAAACCTTACACTCTAGTCTGTAATCTTATTTCCTCAGTTTTCATGTCTGGAATCCATATTTCTCTATATCCTTATCTCCGTTCTTATTTTTATTTAAATTTTTTTTATTTAATCACTTTGTATATCTGTGTTATAAATGCTTATTTCCTGAGTTTTTGCATTCACTGGAATGCCCATTTTATACATATTCAGTCGAGGTCTATCAGGGAAGCAGATAATTAATTCAGTTGCTTTAAGAAGGGAGGAACTTGACGGAGGGAGTTAGAAGTCTACTAAGCTGCTGAAAGGGCTGGAGCAGTGACTATAAGAAAACTGACACTGAAGAAATTAGTAAGGACAAAAACCTCAGAAAGCCATCACTGATGACCTCAGTGACCACTAGCACCCAAGTCAATTATTTGCAGGAGAATGCCTAGAAGTTTCCATGTCTGTTGCCTCTCTGTGGCTTGTGCATCTTCTCTGCTTTCTAAACCTTGTGTGTCATCTATATTTACATCAACTAAGATATAGAAGCAATCTAAATGTCCAAAAACAGATGAAAGGACCAGGATATGGTGTATATACAATGGAGTACTATTCAGCACTCAAAAAGATAAACTCATGCCATTTGCAGCAACATAGATGGAGCTGGAAGGGATTAAGCCAAGTGAAATAAGTCAGAAGGAAAAAGAAAAATATTGGATGGTATCACTTACAGGAGGAATATAGGGAAAATGAACAATGTATCAAAAAAAAGACAACTTACAGGCAACTATAGATCTGAGACATACATCAGGGGAGGGATGGGGGTTGGTGCCAAAACAGGGGAAAGAAGAGCAAAAGAGACTGTGGTGGTTGTTCACAGGTGATGTGGTGGTGAATGATTTACAGTGATCACACCTGAGGGGAGAAATCAAATACTGTACAAAAATGAACAATGATGTAAGAAAATTAAAAGCTTTCATTAAAAAAAGAAAAAAAAAACTTAGAATATAGGAGAGAGCAGGGACAAAGAAGGAACATAATTCTGCTTGGTTCCCAGCATTCTGGAGGCATGCATTCTTTCGTGTAGAAATATCCTCCAATAATCTACCCAAAGGACACAAAAACACTTATCCAAAAGGATACATTGCATCCGTATGTTTGTTGCAGCACTGTTTACAACAGCTAAGGTATGGAAACAATCCAGATGCCCCCAAATAGATGATCGGATCAAGAAGATGTGGTACATATACACAATGGAATACTATTCAGCATTCAAAGAAGATAAACACATGCAATTCGCAGCAACATGGATGGAGTTAGAAGAGCTCATGCTGAGCGAAATAAGCCAGAGAGAGAGAGAAAAATATCAAATGGTTTCACTTATGACAGGAATTGAGAGAAACCAAATAAGAGAGAGATATTCAGCGAGGGAGGAGGACGATAAGGGTTCAAAACGGGGGCGAGGGGAGCACAAGGGACTGTGGTGATGTGCATGGGTGAATCAATGGTGGGTAACCCATGGGGAATACACTATAATGTAAAAGATATAAATAATAATATAAATATAAATATATATTTATAAAAAAATAAAGCAATGGAATCACTTTAAAAAAATATCCTCCCATGATTGCTGGCACTGAGTGTTATACTAAAGTCTCATTAATCCCTTCCCATCTACCTATTTTCTTTTTTCAATCCAGATACTAAAGGACTTTCTACTATAAAGCTCAATATCACCGAATCCTGTTTTGCTGGCAAATTATATTATTTACAAATATGAACTAATTTCCCTGCATGCAATACCATATCATGTTTGGCCAAGTGATTTGCATTGATTAACAGAATGTGAAGAAAAAATGACGTGGCAGCAGTTCCAACCAGAGCTTCTAGACTCATTGTGAGTTGCTTTTTGTTGTGCATATTCCAGATAATATGCTGCACATATTTCATATTCTAGAAATGCATATTCCAGGCAAAATCTTCACAAAAAAATCTAAGTCAGAATTAAAAAGTAGAGACAAGCTACCCCAGAACAATGTAGAAAAGGCAGAGACATTTTGGTTTGTATTGAACTTAATCCAGTTCACTCATTTACATTATGCCCCATGCTCTTCGAGAAAAACCAATAAAGCCAGATGAATTTAAAAATTATAAAAATATTTTAAAGAAATCAAAGAGGACCAGAATCAAATAGTCACAAGTAAAATTTTCAGAGGGGAAAGCTGTTCTGAAGCCATCTGACCATTAGCAGAAATTTTGCTCCTGGGGCCATTTGTGTATTTTGGGCACCAATTGACAATTACAACCAATCTGGTGAAAGCATCTCTACTGGGGTAAAAGACACCTAATAAGGCTTTATTTGTTGCATGAACAGAAATGAATGACAAATTTAAAATATGAGGAATCTTAACTGCATAGCTTGCTTTTCTCTTGAGGACAATTGGGAACATTATCAGCAAATTTATAAAAAGCAAAGAAAAAGAAAAATAGCTAATGGATAACAAGATCTATAGGTATACCCCACTTTTAAAATTTCACTTCATGCCAGTTTGCTTTTATAAATGACCTATGTTAGAATCAGTTTCTGGTAATGGAAATAAATCTGAAAGAATTTTTGTTTTTACAACAAAAGCTAAAAATGTTTGCTTTGCAGTATGCCATTAAAGAGACAGTGCGAGCCTTGAGCAACAAAATCTTTCTCAAAGAACCATTTGGGCTGCGCATTTATCATATCATTTCTGCTTTTACTGCATATTAGTGTTACTTTAGATTCAACATGTTTATTTTTACGATTTATTTATTTATGCATACAAGCTGGGATACAGGCCAGAGGTGTGGGGCGGCAAAAGGGCTCACCAGAGACAGAGTGGGGAGCAGAACAGGCAGATCGATGGAAACACACTGCTGAGGGGAGCAGCGGGCAAGGCACGAGAGGTCTGTCATGCCATGTGGGAATCTCCCCAGGTGTCAAACTCGTGCTGTCATGCCGCTGCTGACAGCTCCACAGCGTAGCACCTAACTGCTGTGCCACCAGGGAGGCCCAAGATTCAATGTGTTGTTTGATATGATTTATTAGGTTATTTTTCAGGTGTGGAAATGCACAAAAATCCTGCCTTATAAATTATTATTGGTAACTGCCTCCTCACTTGATGTCATTTCAGTTTACAAACGCTTTCCTAAGAATGATTACTTTTGGATAGAGTGGAAAACCTGCATTATCTTCAAAGAGACAAGATAAACCTTACAGCTGACTGATTAACAGATATGATGGAAGTCAGAGAACAGTGGAATGCCATCTTGCATGTTGAAAGATAAAAATTGATGGCATAAGATTATTTACCTAGAGGAAACATCCTTCCAAAATGAAGATAAAATACAGATGTACTTCAGGCAAACAAAAATGAAGGGATTTAACATCATCATGCATGAAATAAAAAAAAAATACTGAAAGGAAGGGCAATGAACTCAGGCAGAAACATAATAACATAAAAAGGAATAAAGAACATTAGAAAGAAAAAAACAAGGGTAATTGAGAGAACACTTTCAAAACTAGTAATTGTAATGTCTTAAGGAGTTTTAAATATAAATTAAAAAGCTAACACAAAAGCAAAAAAAATGAGGTGAGCCTTGAGTTAAAATATTCTAAAGTCTTGACAGTATCAATCAAGCACTATAAAATTCCTTATTCTAAAGCAAGACTGAGAAGTTTGACTCTCAGGCTACTCTCATCTTCAAGTTGAGAGCTCAAGGTCATTGGAAAGCTTATTTCCTAGTTCATGGTTAGAGTTCTGTGCAGTTGACTCTGTTGGTGAATATTGAGTTTGCTGATGGTTTTTAGAAAGAAGAGTAGGGTAACAAAGCAATGACTTCAAGTTTCACCAGAAGACCTTGAATTTCCAAATGATTTTTGATGCTGCATTTTTTTCATTTAAGGGATGAAAAGAGGTTATATACACTTCACGTTGTAACAACTGTGGTCAATCATGTGTGGGGGAAAGAATGTAAAAGGAGTGGGCAGCATGGCTAGGAAATGCACAGGAGCCTTGCTTTCTCTTGTTTCTGGGGTAATTTTCTCCCTAACTCTATGTACATCTGTTGGCTTTATATTCTTTTATCTCCTCCTGGATCTGCTGTATTTACTCATTTTTCTTTACCAGATTCATGAAACTATGTATTCCTTAGGTATTCTTTAGTAACTGTGAGTGATTCATTTTTCACAGTTTTTCTCCTTATATTGTCTATACCCAGCAGGAATTAAACCTCTTTAATGTGAACTAAACTTACAATGTTTGAACGAGAGATTTTGAGACTTTAATAACAAATCTCCTTCTAGATGATCATAAGGTTATTTAAAAACTACCAATGGGAAAATTAACTAGTCTACCAAGAGAATTTTATGAAGTTTTTCTATATAACTTTAGCTATCTTAATAACATAGAATATAACCAAAATAATTTCTCATCTATGTACTCAGCATGTTAATACTGAGTTGGGATTTTCAGAAAGAGAAAACAGGAGTTCAATAACTTTCCTGTTATCTGCCTAAAATAACCTCATAAAATCATACCAAGAATACTAATGATGCTAAACTACTTGGATGCTATAAATAGAAGCATCCTAGTCAATTTTATGACTATTAAGGAATGATTTCTAGAACTGTTCATAAAGGCTTTACTAGCTCTCCTTAGTTACAAGAGTACATTAACCAAGATAACCATTTTAAATCCTAGAAAATTCATTCTAATTAAAGTCCTTGCTTTGGGTGCATGGATAGACAGGATAATAGATAAATGTCAACTATCTATTTGAGATGGTATCTCTAAGCTTCTAGCCCTCTATTTAGACAGGTATCAGTAAGTAGGTTCTGGAATTAAGAGAGAAATCTCCATAAATAGAGGCCTCCATGGTGGTGCAGTGGTTAAGTGCTGCGCTGTGGAGCTGTTGGCAGTGGTGACACAAGTTTGACACCCGCTGGGGGAGATTCCCACATGGCGCGGCAGAGCTCTCCTGCCTCACCCGCTGCTCCCCTCAGCAGTGTGTTTCCGTCGATCTGCCTGTTCTGCTCCCAACTCTGTCTCTGGTGAACCCTCTCACCACCCCATAACTCTGGCCTGTACCCCAGCATGTATGCATAAATAAATAAATCTTTAAAAAAAAATCTCCATAAAGAGGGGCAGTTCCAGGTTCCCTGCGCCATCTTTTAAGGGGTGGATCTGAGTGACCAGGTGAAGCTGTAGAAGACCTGAAGACACATATAAGGGGAGACATGTGGAACACAGAGACACGGAAGAAGACATGCTCAGCTTGGGACTTGCACCAAGGACTTGGGGGACATGGAAAGAGACACAAGGAGTCAAGACACACAGAGAGACTTGAAAGAAACACATGGGTGAGAGATAAGTAGGGAGGCTGACAGTGGTAGACTTCATGTGGATTTCTATTTTAATTTTGCAACTTTTGTCCCAGACATGCCTGGCCCCTTCTGCTCCTTTCCTATGTTTCCCTGCCAGGAGGTGCTTTAGACTTATAACAAGCTTTTGGGCCTCAGCAGCCACACTTGGGCCAGCCTGTTTGGCTGGGAATTTACCCACAAGAGCATACGCAAATTTTGGTGTTTCATTGGAAAGCTGTTTCGTTTCTCTTCTTCCCTGTCTATGCACATTGATTCTACTTAAGATTCTTACACACAAACAGTATGTTTTATTTTTATGCAGTTGATGGTAGAATCCTTTTAGAGCATGCAGGTTTGGGGGCCCAAGGGTTTCCCTCAGTCTGCCTGTTAACAGAAGTAGAAGAGAAGATATGGCACTGAATGCCAAACAATCTGCCTAAGTCAGGTTAGAATCCAAGTCTTTTATTGTGGTTCTCTCCACTCAAACCCCTATAGCTTCTCATTAACCCTCTCTGTAACCACTGGAGAAAGACATCTTGTACTTCCCTCATTCAAGCCTGTATAGCAGACACCAGCGATTGCATTCTCTTTGGCTGAGTCCAAGTCATAGAAAAGGCATCAAGTATGCTTTACTGCATTGCTTCATGTTACTTGGAGACAAAATAAATTATCACAATTTCACAATCAGTCTCTGGATGGGACATACAGATCACTGAAAAGCTCTTCGAGGACAAATCAGCTAAAACAGTCTCACTATCTGAGCACTGGAACTGTCTGTGTTTTTAACAAAAGAAAGACTGTACCAACATTTTGAAGGAAGATGATTGAAGCACCTGTATCATTTGTTTTATCCTTTCCATTCCAATACCCAACATCAGATAATCCATGGAAATACTTTAAAGAGAACCATATTCCTAAACTAAATAGACATCTATATGAAATAGCTTGAATTATCAAGTTGAGAAGTCATAGAATAATTATGGCACTGAAAAGACTTTAGGGATGATGTAATCCAATCTCCTTATTTTCCACATGAGGAAGCATTGTCCTAGAACATGAAGTAAATTATGCAAGGCCAAATGGATAATTAGCAGCAAACTGAAACCTGATTTAGTTATCTGCCTCCTAATGCAATTCTATTCCTAAATTGTATAATGAATCACCAATAAAGAGTTTGCTGACATTGAGTGGACATTTTAACCTAGGGAAGGTATGATATTTGCGGGGTGAGTCTGTTGTGCTGAATGGGTTCAGTAATTGGTGCTATGTCATTAAAAGGTTTATTTTTACATATAGAAAACACTGCAGGTATCTTTGGACATTTATGTTGTAAACTTATACAGGTTTGTAATTTCATACCATGTATGACTTTGGAACCATTTATTATTCCATATACATGCTGTTCTTAATAATCAAACCATAACCTACTATATTATTTCATGCGAACTTCTCAACTTCAAATTTTTATAACTGTAGGAGTGAATTTATTTTTCCATTTTGCAGAGACTGAAATGGAGTCCCATAAAAGTTAAGTAGTTGGAAGTAGGATCTGTATCTTCATTCTTTCCTCGTAGCTGGATAGTCAGTATAACTTATATCAGTGTCACAAAGGAGCATGAAGATGGCAAATTAAAGTCTGGCAGGTGAGAGCATCTTTTCAGCCCTCCATTTTCCTCCATATCTTCATTGGCCCCTCTCAGAGTTTGAGGCAAGAGAGTAGGAATGGAGAGAGCACGCAGGGTGACTGCACAACCACTGAAGTTTCTAGGTTGTTTCACTAAGAAGGGCCATTTTAAAAGGTCCTTTCAAAAGGACCGTGTACTAGTTTGAAAATGTTCTTTGCTATGGTACTCAAGAAATTTTTCAGCAAGAAGGCTCTTTTGTGATCATTTGGAGGGGAAAAAAAATGGGAAACACTAACCTAACAGATGTCTTGATATCAAGTTTTATAGTATTTGTTTGCACCCTCATTAAAATGCAAGCATGTCTTTTGGTTTCTGAACAGTACTATGTTCAGAGTTGTGCCTAGTTTTGCGATACTCCTAGGACTATTGTAGACTAAGTCTCCTATGCAATAGAAGTCAACACTTTGTGCAATTTCTGTTGACCACCTAACAGCTATTTATGAGCAATGACTAAGTGTGACACCCAATCAAGTCGTTTTTTTTAAGATTTATTTATTTATGCATACATGCTGGGGTACAGGCCAGAGGCGTGGGGCGGTGAGAGGGTTCACCAGAGATAGAGTGGGGAGCAGAACAGGCAGATCGACAGAAATACACTGCTGAGGGGAGCAGCGGGCGAGGCAGGAGAGGTCTGCCGCGCCATGTGGGAAGCTCCCTGGCTGGGCGTGGAACTCATGGTATCACTGCCAACAGATCCACAGCGCAGCGCTCAACTGCTGCGCCACCAAGGAGGCCCCCATATTTAGTTTTGTTTTTTTAAGGAAAAATTTACTTTAAAGAATCAAATACTTCAACTTGTTAACCTCTTAAACTTTAACACAACTAGTGATGTTTATTTTATGTTAATAGGTCACCAAATTAGTTGAGAGGAAATATTATGTTACTTTTGGTAGGATAATATTGCACAAATTTTTTATTCTAATTTTCATGTATTCATGTTGTGATCTATCCATCATTTACTCTCTATATGACACAGAATTGTAATTTGTTCCTAGATATGATGCAAATTAGCATGTTAGTTAATAGCTTACATGATGAAGGGTAAACATGCTTTTTGAACCTTCTTGTAAAACCAGTTGTATATGATTGATAGGTACAATCTTGTAAAGCATAAATATTTAGAAAGAACCCTGACAAAAGGAGAACTAAGAAATATCCAAAGTGGTATCTACATCAATGCTGGCAAATTTGCATTGTTTACTTTTGATGTGCAGGTTTGATTCATTAGAAAACTCCAGTAGACATGACCAGTTTCATAACATAATACAAAGTTTCAAGAATTGCCTTTTCTAGTCTGCTCTACTCATTACGAAGAAAATTTAAAGGCATTAAAATCAGTTTCACTTAAAAACTTCAGTTTTCAAATGAAAGACTGATTGAAATAATTGACATTAAGTGCTGTTTTGAGTAGCAAACCAGTGACTTCTTAATTGACATTAAACAGGAAAAGTTTGTGAAATGATATGAAATTAACAGTTACATTAAATTAATAAAAAATCATTGGGGGGCTGAAAAAAGAACTTTTCCATCTGTGGGAATTCCTATTAATAGGGTTGATATTAAATGAACTTGATAATAGTAGGCAAGGGGGAAAGACATCTGGCTGCTTGGAAATGAGAGTAAGTCAGTGAGCAAAGAAACTGCTAGGAATGCAGCAAGTTCAAGAGAAATACTGTTGAGTAAGGGGGTTGGAGAAGTAGCACGAATGGCTGGACAAACAGATGAAAACCAAGGGTCTATGTAAAAAATGCACAGAATATTTTTGATCAGCCACCCTTTTCAAATATTGGCTATTAGCTTCTTAAAAAAAACTGATTTTATCTTATGATCATATTTTTGAAGGAAAAAAACTAGCTATGGAAAAGTTTCTTCATTATGAAATGAAAAGAGAATAATCTTTCAACAAGTATAACTTCACAGAACCACTTTAATGACAAGACAGTTCTGTGGTATTGTTACTTAGGCTATCTTAGCTTGGTGCTCATAAAATAAAGTCTCAAATGTTTATTGATGAAGGTGTTTTAATTATGGAACTATTTACTCTAACTACACTTACAGGTTTTCTGTAAGTGTACTTAGGCAGTATTACCTCCAATGAAGAGAATAAAGTGAGGAGAAACATGCTTAAGCAGTGATTACCCGAATACCTGCTGTTATCTTACCACGAAGAATAAATTCAAATGCTTTTGCAACGCTAATACAATTATGCTTCAAATTGCTGTTTTCCCTTAACAGCATTGATTATCATATGATAGAAATGATAGATCATTCTGATGATTGAATTTTAGCACACTGCTCATTTCTAAATACAGAAGCCTCAAAATAACAGGCACTCATTTTGATAAGAATCAGCTAATCAGATACATGACTCTCACTTTTACTTCTGGAGCACATGATATGAATAATCACGGGAAAGAGAAATGCTCTGGTGATTTGGCAAAGGTCTCGCCACTCATTTCCTGAGCTGGCAGTGTCAGTGGAGCAAGCTGTGACATGCAGTATCTTGTCATTGCTGTTGATGGCACAAGTTTCAAGAACTATGACTAAGAGTGGTGGGGATGGTGTTCTCACTGCTTTGGGTGACTGGCTGTATCGCTGGCTGTGGGGTTCCCCTCTATTGTATGCCAGCCAGCCCAGTTCTCTCAGTGACTCTATGAGCCATCTGCTAAAGTTACAACAATTTCCTTTTCTCTTGAATACGTCTGAATTAGACTGTGTTGGTTGCAAATAAGAACCTTGACTGATACAAGTGACTAGCATTTAATTATTTGGGATTATAATACATAGTAGACACTCAATAAATATTAGTTCAATGAACTGAATACTTGTAGAAGACTCTTGATTCAGAAAAATGAATTTACCTTATCTTGACACTTGTGTCCCTGTTAATAAATGAACAGTCGTGAAGAAATGTATAAACTGTCCTTGAAATACTTTTACTAATGACAGGCAACATTGAGTGTTAGAGGAAGAATGGCATGGAAAGATGCAGAAATATTCCTATGAGCAGATATCACATTGGAAGGCTTCTAATCTGCATTCCAGGGACGTGTGTACAAAAGCAAATGAGGGGCAAGAGGCTGTGTGGCCTTTCCTGGTACATCATCCAGTACCAAGTGATATTTCCACATTCAGCAAAATGCTTCACCTACTAGACTTCATATTTACTCTAGTGGTTTGCATTGTCACAAGAAACCTGTCGCTAAAATTACCACCTCATACTACGCATTGACTGCTCTATTTTCTGCTTCAAGCACAATTTTCTCCAGCCTTGCTATTTCATCCTCTTTATTTTTTATCATTAAAAATAACACTGGGGGCTCCCTGGTGGCGCAGTGGTTAAGCACTGTGCTGTGGAGCTGTCAGCAGCGGTGATGCAAGTTCAACACCAGGCCAGGGAGATTCCCACATGGCGCGGCAGACCTCTCCTGCCTTGCCTGATGTTCCCCTCAGCAGTGTATTTCCCTCCATCTGCCTGTTCTGCTCCCCACTCTGTCTCTGGTGAACCCTCTCGCCGCCCCACACCTCTGGCCTGTACCCCAGCTTGTATGCATGAATAAATAAATCTTAAAAAAAATAACACTATAGTTTTTATAGCTGTTCCCGTAAGTACTTTTAGTTACTGCTCCTAAATGGCAAGAACTTTGTCTTCAGAGTCTTTTTCACCATTTCCTCACAGGGGATACAGAGATGCTAATAACCCATTTTAGAACATGTTCGCTCATCACTGATGAATCGCTTTCATTTTTATGAAGCACTATTTTATTACACCATCAAGTAGTTAATCTGACAAGTGCACAAAACAGAGTCATCAAATAATTTAGAATAAACGAGGGAAACTAGTAGTTGATTAGCATATTGATTAATTTGCAGCAAGCTATATAAATTGTTCATTGGTATGAGTTTAAGAAAGGAGAAATCAAAGCCTGTTGGAGTCATCAAGTTCACCTGTGGGCCTCCCTAGTGGCGTAGCGGTTAAGCGCTGCGCTGTGGAAGTTTCGGCATTGGTGACGCGAGTTCGAAGCCTGGCCAGGGAGATTCCCACATGGCGCGGCAGACCTCTCCCGCCTTGCCCGCTGCTCCCCTCAGCAGTGTGTTTCCATCGATCTGCCTGTTCTGCTCCCCACTCTGTCTCTGGTAAACCCTCTCGCCACCCCACAACTCTGGTCTGTACCCCAGCTGGTATGCATAAATAAATAAATCCTTTAAAAAAAAAGAAGAAAAAAAGAGTTAACCTGTGGTGGTGTTGGGGGTGGGGAGGTGTTGATTGGTGGGATGTTTGTCTTTTCACAATTTCAATGTATTCCTTGGGTATTTCTCCCCATGTTGGGTAAAAAGAGTCTTGCCCGGGTTGGTTTCTTCAATTATAAAATTAGGAGAAATGTAATTAAAATATCAGATTTCTCATCTGTCCCCAATCCATTTGCTATCCATAGCATCATGGAAATGAGACAGGTATTTTTAGTGTTCCCTGAGTTTTGTATAGTATTACATATCCATACTCTAATTTTATAAAAGATATGAAAAGGGAGCTGAAAAAAATATTTGGAATTCCAGGAAGCAATGCAGATCTCCCAGGTGTCCCTGATTAGAGCCAACTCAATCTGGTGCACTGTGGAGTGAAATGTCAGCTACACAGAGCTGCCATTGTGAGCTGGTTTGACTTGACAGCTAAAGAGTTGTTTTCCAGCCACTTCCATCTGAAAGGTCAGCCAATCATAGTAATTAGGAATTCTTTTGTATTAGCCTTGTTCAGCACAGAAAAAAAACACACAAACAGTCAATAGCTGTACCTTCAAAGGTAGAGCTTCTACAGGAGACAATACATTTTAATCAGGGATTTTTTTTTATGAAGTAGAAATAATTTTCAGGTTTTGTGTCCTAAGCATGCTTATCCTCACTTTCTCCATAAAGGCTGATTTTACAATAATGTTTTTGATAGTCACTGTTAACAGAAAGAAAGCCCCTGAAAACCAGACAATCTACAGTGGATTAATCATGTTAAATACATGAACACTCAGAGATTACCATCCTTATGAAAGCCCAAGCATTTCAGATGCTGTTCTGGAAAATGTGCAGTGAATCTGGCTTTCCAATCAGCATCAGTATAAATGATAGCAATTCTTTCCTGAGAGCAATTTTCTGCTGAGTTTATATGCGTATGTGTGTCTGTTTAGCAAAACATAAATTGCAAGATTTTATTTTTTGCAGAAAAAACAAAAAGCAACTGCTGGGAACCCTGAATAGTTTCAGATTAAGGATGGACAAAAGGGGTAATGGAGGCTTCGAGTACCCATGACAGGCAAACTCAGGGACTTTGCTCTGACTCCCGCTGACGGCCAAACTCCCATCATCCTCGCTTACTTTCTATTTACCCGCTTGGTTTTATCACCAAGAGACACACCACATGTTTTTTTTTTTTTAGTGTTTCTCCCAAATAGAGGTCAGAGATGTTTGTGTCTTTTGTTCAGTGTTTAACCTGCAACTATAGAAGGAGTCTGACAGCCAGTAGGAGAGCAATAAATATTTACGGAATGGAGAGGATGAAGCTGCTAATCTCCAACAATTAACTGTCTTTCAGGAAAAAAAAATAACAAGACTGACATCTCTATTACATCTGCATAGATTGGGAATGGGAGTGTGAGTGTAGGGAGTTTTGAACAGTTCATCTAAAGTCAAAGGAACCAGAGTGAAGTTGATCCACCCACTGAGATAACAAGACTGTGAGACATCAAGGTGTTTGAATGATGAAAACAGAGCAGAAAAAGCAGCCCAGTCTTAAGAGTATGAAGAGCTACCAATGGCCAGTGCAGTGGAGCAGAGTGCCTGTAAGTGTGACTTTTCTCTCCTTTCCCTCCCCTTCTCCATGGTTGCCTGGTCTCCATATGCATTCACACAGAAAAGAGCTCTTCTTTGCTTGGGTTTTTGTCCTGCTCTCTAATAAACTTAGTTCCTTTGCTTTACCAATCCATATAACAGGAGTTATGTCACTGATATCTTCTAGTGTATTTGATTTCTCTTTTTTGATTCCAGTTTCAGTATTCCTAGGGAAAAGTTCTGATTGACTAAATTTGTATGTCTTGATTACCTCTGGAAGCGTAAGCTCTATCCAAAGGATAATCACACTATTAATATGAGACTGATTAAATAATTGGTCAAACTGAGTGCTAAAATTAATGAAATAATACAATTTTTGAGCTACCACTTACTGAGAAACAAGTTGGTTTTATAAGAGTGTGGTCCCCAAGAAAAGGGGAAATTCCAGGTTCCCTGCCCCACCCAAGGAAGGGTGGAGCTGAGCAGAGAAGAGAAGAAGGTGGAGAAGAGACCAGAAAGGAAGGAAGCAGGATGGAGAGCCAGAAGGAGACCAGGAGGAGGCGCATGGAGCGGAGAGGCAAGTGAAGAAGCTGCACTTGCTTTCTTGGTCCTGGACTGGTTGAAACAGACGTAGTTGAGAGAGCTGTGGGGAGGCGAACAATGGCAGCTTTTATATTAATTTATTTTGCTCTTTTCCTCCCAGACTTGCCTGTCTCTGACCCTTTTCTATCCTTTTCTTATGGGTCCCCACCGAAAGGTGTTTTAGACTTGTGGCAGGCTTTAGGGCCTTGCTTTGGGCCAACCCTGTTTGGCTGGACATTTACCCAAGAGGGGATGCGTAATTTTGGGTGCTTGATTTAAAAACTATATTCTCTGTCTTTTCTGGTTACACACTAATATTAAAGTTCCTTTTCATTAAAGGTCTTATATGTTTTGTCTTGATGCAGCAGATGGTAGAACCTATTTAGAGTGGGCAGGTTTGGGGGTTTAGGGTGCCACTCTCCCTGCCCTGTAACAGTTTAATTGTAATAGTATTCTTTACAAATAATCATATTGAAAATTACCCAAACAAATATCTCCAATAGAGTAAAGTGACATTCTGTATAAAACAAAAAGGACAATAAATTCTCTAAGTCCATTATCTAAACATTAAAAAAAATGACCATGTTACTTTGAGACCTGGTAACAGTGGATTCAAAGTTTTGACGGATTAAAAGATAAAGAGGACTTGAGAATTTCATTGAGCTGTTATTGCTGAGCTGATAACAGGAGGCATTCAACAAGGGTTACCAAGTCCTGTGTTCCAATTAATCTAGATTCTAGGCCCTACTCAGCTGTTATTTCTAAGCTGAGAAATTTTTTTAAGATTTTATTCATTTATGCATACAAGCTGGGGTACAGGCCAGAGGCGTGGGGCGGCGAGAGGGTTCACCAGAGACAGAGCAGGGAGCAGAACAGGCAGATGGACGGAAATACACTGCTGAGGGGAGCAGCGGGCGAGGCAGGAGAGGTCTGTAGCGCGCCATGTGGGAATCTCCCCGGCCAGGCATCGAACTTGCGTCAGCCGCTGCCGACAGCTCCACAGCGCAGCGCTTAACTGCTGCGCCACCAGGGAGGCCCTAAGCTGAGAATTTGCCAATATTTCAGAAATCTTTGGAGGACAGATGACATGTTTTGTAAAGACTTGGTACGATCACCATGTTCCCCTTGTTTTCCGTGCTTCCATCCTAAAAAACACTGAATGAACTAGTCTTCCTAAAAGGTCAGGCACGATGACACTCCCAGCTTGTGACCTGTTTTGACGCTAAGGAATACTCCACTACATTACTGCTGATCTCAAATTATTTTGTTGCACACATATTGCTTTCAACTGCAACAGTGCTGGGCATACAGGAGCTTAAAAAATAGGTTTTGTAGTCTTCTCCTTCTAATACTTGTCCTCTGTACACTTTAACAATTTCCTAACAGTAGATGACTCTATATATTTGAGTATACTCTCCTTAGCATTTAATTGTTTATAAGCTGTGTGCATTTTTTTGAAAAAATATGTTTTAATGGTTTAATATGTTTGAAACTGCAGGTACCTTTGGTTGACTATATAGACCACAGTATTTTTAACTGAGAAAAATTCTCTCTCTATAAGTCCTAAAATACAGCAAGAAAATTCTGCTAAGGGCCTCTCTGGGTGGCGCAGCGGTTAAGTGCTGCACTGTGGATCTGTCTGCAGCGGTGATGCGAGTTCGATGCCCGGCCTGGGAGATTCCCACATGGCGTGGCAGGCCTCTCCTGCCTCGCCCACTGCTCCCCTCAGCAGTGTATTTCTGTCTGTCTGTCTGTTCTGCTCCCCCCTCTGTCTCTGGTGAGCCTTCTCGCTGCCCCACGCCTCTGGCCTGTACCCTAGCTTGTATACATAAATAAATAAATCTTAAAAAAAAATTCTGCTAAATGAATAACAATTTAGTTATACTTATTTCTATTTTTTGTGTTAAAATATGAAAATGTTTCAAACAAACCTTTCTTACGTTCTGTCTTGTTGCTTCCATTCAGAGTATCTTAGTCTGAGAAATGTTTGTAAAAGACTGGTACAAAACAATATCACTATATTTTTTCAATGTTTTTATGATTTAGATGCTATAAATATTAGGTCACTTAATTTTATTCCATTCTAGCACAGAGTATAAATATATTCAATTAAAATGTCATTCTTAATTTTACATTAAAATACAAGAAGTTTGGGTGGGAATCTTCAAAAAGCAAAAATCAATGCTACAAACCAAAGAAAAACTGAAACAGTTTCAGATTAAAACAGGCTAAAGACACATGGCCACTGATAATCAAATGCACTGTCTGACCTTAGAGCGTAGACCCTGTAATGGGTGAGAACAACACTCTCAAGAACAATAGCAAATAAACTGAAAGAGTTAGAACATAGCTGTAGATTAAAGTGCTATACCAGGATAAATTATAAAATTGCTAACTGCAATGTAGCCATACAAGAGAATGTCCTTAATTTAGGATCTATGTTTTTCAATATTTAAGTATAAGGTGATGATGTAGGTAATTTATATATCTATATTTAAGCTGGATTCAAGAAAATGAGGTGGGGAGAGGAAAAGTGGGCAAGAAAGGAAAATGAGGGAGAGGAGAGAGCACACAGAAACAGAGTGAGCAAGAAAGGCAATGGGGCAAAATGTGGACAATAAATGAATCCACCGAAAGGATAACAGGGTATTTCTTGTAACAATGTTTTCTAAGTTCCAATTTACTTTCAAATTACAATATTAAAAAACATTTTCCTACAGGGCCTCCCCGGTGGCGCAGCGATTAGGCGCTGCGCTGTGGAGCTGTCCGCAGCGGCGATGCGAGTTCGACACCCAACTGTGGAGATTCCCACATGGCGCGGCAGACCTCTCCTGCCTTGCCCGCTGCTCCCCTCAGCAGTGTGTTTCCGTTGATCTGCCTGTTCTGCTCCCCACTTTGTCTCTGGTGAACCCTCTCACCGCCCCATATCTCTGGTCTGTACTCCAGCACTGTATGCATAAATAAATAAATCTTAAAAAAAAAAACATTTTCCTATAATAAAGATATTACAAAACATAATTTTAAAGGTAGCTCTTGTATACTGCCTAAGCCATTCATCATACCAGTTTTCAGCTCCCTTTTTGCTTTGGTAAAGTTTCAGTTCTAATCATCTTTCTGATTTAGTCGTGGGCTCACTTTTGAGAAATCTATTCACTACGTGTGTCTCTCACGTGCTCTTAGATGTGACCAAAGGGTCAGGGGAAGCCACCAAATCCATCTTGGTTCATTTTTTTTTAAAGATTTATTTATTTATACATACCAGCTGGGGTACAGACCAGAGGCGTGGGACAGCGAGAGCGTTCAACAGAGACAGAGTGGGGAGCAGAACAGGCAGAGCGACGGAAACACACTGCTGAGGGGAGCAGCGGGCGAGGCAGGAGAGGTCTGCCGCACCATGTGGGATTCTCCCTGGCCGGGCATCAAACTCGTATCCCCGCTGCCAACAGCTCCACATCGCAGCGCCTAACCGCTGCGCCACCGGGGCAGCGCCATCTTCGTTCATTTTAAAGCACTTGAAACCTCATTAACCACCAGACACCTGCTACACCTGATGACCCAATAGGTACAAACAAGGCCTGTCTCCAACAAACTGGGGGTGTGAGTCTGCACTCAGCGGGAAGCCTCCTGTGAAAGCCACATGGCTAGAATTGGCAGGAAGTGATTCTTACACCAGGGATGTCGGGTCAAAAAATGCCACAGATTTCACTGTAGTTGAAGATAGGGAAGGAATGGAAGGTCACAACCTCAAGGCTAACTAGGGCCACTGCAACAAAGCTTTCAAAATAGAGTTATGCTGTTTTGACAGCTGAGGTCCAGGAGAGCTTCATATTTGAAACATCTGCTGGTGGTTCATATGCATTCTTTTCAGAAGTAGTAAAAATAAGATGTTTGCACTGTCAGAAATAGATGAGAGATGACAATTTATAGTTTGTTGTTGCCACTGGTGTAATTCATTGGTATTTCTGTCTCAGTGACATTGTTTCGTTTCTTCTTTTCTTGTGAAGTTGTGTAAGTGAAATAAGCTGTCAGGTGTCAAGTGCAGAAAAATCTCTCTTGTCTTCCTTTGGAGAGATGAAAGATTACTCAGAATATGCCCTCAATTACACATTTAGATTTGTGTGGCGGTGCCCTCAATTACACAGCGGTTAAACAGTGCCTTACATAAACTTCATATTCTCAGCCAAGGAAGGGACTTTTGGGCATCTCTATCATAGTAGAGATGGTAAGTTCTGCCTGGCTGATGTCACCTGCCTCACTAAGAACAGATAATTCTAAAACATATGGGGAAGTTTGTCTATTTCTAGTTTTTACACCCAGGATGTAGAGTATCTGTGCCTGTTCCCTTTCTTCCTCCTGTGCTAATGTCAATCATTTTTCGTGCTTTCTCTGTGACAGATACTTTAGGGTTTTACATATATTTTCTCATTTTATCCTTACTCCAGCCCCGAGAGGTAAGCATCACTTCCACTTAAAAGATGAGAAAATTTACACTGAATAGAGAAACGTTTCCTTATCTCAAATTCAATTAATGAGAACAAAGCCCTGGCAGAACAAAAGCTGCTTTACACCTGGTCTGACTCTAATGGTCTGACTCTAAATCCAAGGCTTAAAACCACAACACATCTCTGCCTCCATTGACCTTTATTCCTAGGTCAGCAACTGCCCCTTCAATAGAAGCATTTAAGGAGCTGAATGTGGCTTTGGCCACAATCAGTAATACATTTTGACTCCTAAGGGTGTCTTTCAGATGTTTTTAACTATACTGATGTAACTATACTGATGTCAGGCTGTTCTATGGATCTGAATAATTGGAGAGCCTCATTTCACTAGAAATGCAGTTATTCTAATACACTTTACTCTTGAAGAACTCAAAATGTAAGACAATTATTCATATATTAATTTCCAAACCATCTCTATAACTAACATCCAACTATGGGTCCATAGCTTTTTTTTTTTTTTTAATTAACAGAAAAGGTCCAATTCTTCCCCTATGTGATAAACCTTCAAACATTTTAGACATATTTTGTGCTGTTCTTTTTCTTTTCTACAACAAACAAACAAAACAAAATGATCCCTTAGCTCACTTGCTACCTATCTGGTTCCAATAAACAAATTTTATCCCCCTCCCCACAAAAGGCAGAGATTACAAAACACTTTTAAAATATCTCCACCCCTTTCTCATATCAACTTGTGTTTTTCTTTTAACTCCAGGAATCTCTTTTGGGGGATGTTATATCAAGTTGATCTCAAACACCTGAATCTCAGTTTCATAGATGCGACTCTCCCTTTCTCTCTTCCCTCCTCTCACTTGTCATGAATGAGGACATTTCTGGCAGATCAAGGGTGCACTACATAGCAGTTGCTGCCAGGGTCCTTTGGATTATTCCAGCACCTAATGAGGGGGTAGTTCCTCAGCTGCTAGACTCCCAACAGCTTTCTAACTTGAGTGGTATCACTTTACAGAGTCTTTTCTACATGCACATTCTCCTTTTTTTCTGGTCAAAATGCTCTGAACTAGAAATAACTACCCCATTAAATAAGAAGATAAAGACAGGTATAATGCAGCACCTGGCCTGCTGTAAGCCCCCAATAAATGTATTTTCCCTTTCTTCCATTCTAAACTGAAGTTTAAAGCAATTAAGTAATTGTCCGGCAGCATTTAACCCAAGAAATGACTTCTCTTTTCACTAGTTGTGCTTTTTAAGCCCTGAGTCATATTCTTAAATTATGTGAATTCAGCTTGTAAAACAGATGAAGGTGGTATCGAACAGTAAACAATGTAGCTTATGAGTTAATTTCATAATATTTACTTACTCCAAGGTCAATTAATGCTAACAATAAAGTGTCTTTGATGCTGAACGCAAATTTTGAGGTTGAAGCTATTAACATGGTTTATAGGGATATCATTTCAGCATAGCAACTGTATTTTCTTATATACCTATAAATGACATTTCTAACAGCTCACTGTTTAAGCTGGGGACACTCTTCAATTAAACTGATCGAGTAGCTTCTAAGTGGAATAATAGGACTATTCTGTTTCAAAGTTCAGTCATTAAAACAAAGAAGCACTCATACTCCTTATCCAGGAGACGTGTGGGGGCTGGAAGTGTTCCGTAAGCAGATGGCTGGTCATCAAATATTAGTCTCTAGGACTCTGACCTTGGACAAATTAGTGGAGCTTTTGGAAATGCCATTTTCAGTAGAATGAGCACATTTTCAAGACTCTACAGACACTAGTTATTATGTTTAAATATAATTATGATATCATCATAACTAAATGTTGACCCACCCCTGGGATTGCCAGCCAATTTGTTTTATTAGGATGAACTTCTTTCCCAATATCTACCTGAACTTTCTCGGGCATTATTTGAATGAAACTAGAGAGTATCAGGTATCCAGTTTTATAAGCACAAACATGAACTGAACTGAAATTTCAGAAGAGCCAGTCTTGAGCTATAAACCTTCAATTAAGTGACACATTTACAAGTCTGAACGTGTTCTCAGTACAGTAAACAAAGCTTTTGTTCCAAAATGGAGTTAAAAACCAAAGTTCGAGTCAAACCATGTGAAATATGCATATGTAATGAACCATACTTTTTTTTACAGTTTATAATATGAATTAATATTTAGATATGATATACAGAAAATTTTAAATCAAGTGCTTTCTGAGTACATCTTAACTTTGAAAATATTTTTACGATATATCCTGAATGGAATGTCTTTATAGGTTGTATAAATTCTTTTCAAAATTGACATGTGCTTGCTTTTTCCTCCTTTTTGTCACCAATAGGCTACATCTATTTGGTTTTACTGGCTACATCTCCAAAGATCTCTAGGCCTATTTCTTCAAGGCAAAAGTAAGGATATTAATAGTTATCTGAAGATTAAATGAATTACTCTTTATAATGCATTTAGCATTTGTCCATAACATGGTAAATATTCATTAATTGCTACTTACTATTATCATTGCTATTGCTTATCTTTTAAATATTATATATGTTTACGTGCTATGAAGTGGGCAAATTAGAAAAAAAAATTCTAAGAAGGAAATTAGATAGGTCTCCACTATTCTGTAGCCTCTCTAGAAGCAAATATAATAAATTTTACTAGCTTACAACTGAACTTTCACAAATTAAGAGAGCCAACTGTGGGAACTGGCTTCAATTACATGTATGCAGATGGTTTTATAATTCAGAATATTGCCCATGTGGGAAAATTTGGTCAGTGAATAAAATAAGAACTATAATGACACAATTGCTTTTTATGTGACCACTGATTTAACTAATTTGAAATGTTTGGTTCTTGGTGGACTAAAGATAGTCGATTACTTAGTCCAAGTCTAAATCATTTTTGTTGCAAGGAGAAAGCCCAGGAAAACATCCTCCAAATTATAACATAAAATTCATCAGAAGTGTTTTTATTTTTTTTTAAACCTGCATATAGTAACCTTTACTGGTAATAGGATCTTCATTTTCTTACAAACCACCTTATTTTCAGTATTGTACAATCACCATTGGTATGCTAAAAACCACAGCTCAAAAATAATAAGTACTCCTAAATAATAGTCTAGAAAATAATTCAATTACAATATACTTTAATATAATCAATTTGTACAAAAACACATTAAAATAGACAATCTGCCTCATTAATATTCAGCAGGCATCTCACTCAGCTGGAACTGAACTTAATGCAGACTCACACATAGAGAAAACAGATTATATAAATACATGGGCACAGAATTAAATAGAAAATACTTTGTAAGTGTTCAAGGCACTGAAACTATTTTGGTGGGTGCATCTGTATATTTTTATGACATAGTGTGCCATTGCCTTTTCCAATTTGAGTAAATTATAGTTTTGGAAACCATAATTACATTGACTCATACTTGATGGTTATGCTTTGTAATACTGAGCCAATATTAATCAAGATTTCCTAAATTTATATCTCATTTCTGGTATGTCATGTTACTGCTTATGTGCCTTGGATAATTACACTCATCTATTGCTTTTATTATGTGGTTGGATGCCACTCCCTTAGTTCTGCAGCTCTCATTCATCTTACAGTATTCAGACGATGGTATAATATTTTCCTTTTTTTCCTCTTGGCCAATACTTGCTTTTTAACTGAGTGATACTTTCACCTTTCTGTCCACCATCCTTCCTACTCATCAAAACCAGATTGCATTTTGCTGCAGAAGAAAGATGTGTTCAATAAAACTTTGCCAAGAAGATGGTTATTGATATGTCTTTGAAAGGCAGCTGTATTGCTTATGTACCACTGGGGACTGCAGTAGTGAGATTTAAATTGCTTGTGGTACCAAGCAAAAGCAAATCTGTTTCTTTGCAACTCAAAAAATTTGAAATAAAGTAGTCCCTCTATCATTCTCACATTTAAGAAAGGAGTTGAAAATAACAAAATGGTCCTTGGAGATAGCTTAAAGAATTAGATGATCATCATAGAAAAAATGCTATCCATAGCAAACCTGAAATATTTTATGGTCATAGTCACAAGAATGTAATTAGATGTTGAGCTAACACAGTCACTAGTATAGTTGATTTGGGGGTATTTTTAAAATTCCTGATATCTTACAAATACCAATACCTATTTAAAAATCTTCGGAAAGAAGATAGTAGCTCTCTAAGAAATGTTGCTTTTAGAAACATTTCATTTGATGGGTTTCACTAAACTTGGTCATGGATTGAAATCTAAGGAAGCTATGTGTGAGTACCTGATTAATACAGGACGCATTTAAGAATTACATAAGATTAACGTAAGGAAATTAGTAACTTGTAAACACAGTTGGCCTTCATTAATGGTTCAGAGAAAATGTACACAGATGTATCAATTATGTACAAAAGAGACATGGTGGGGGATGATTGAAATGCAAGGAAGAGCTCCTTTCTGCTGGCCAGTGGGAAATGTGAATTTCAAAATATGCATTTGCAAAAAACAATAACAGAAATTCTCTTTGGGTGGCCTTGTCTAAGGAATAAAAGTGCTTGTGTTAAGTAAGCATTTTTCTGAACATCTTTCTTATTAAGGTTCAAAAAAGTTCTTGGCATTTTATTGCTCTTAATTCCTAACTAAAGCATTGCCACCTCAAATTAGAGTGTGTTTAGTGTGAGCCATTTTCAACTATTTTAAGCATGAAAGATTTGTTTTCTTTTCATTCTGTTCTCTACTAAATAAAACTGTTCTGTTAACATGATCTATCTATGATGTTCACATTATTGTCATGAGTAAGAAAATAACCGTTAATGGAGAACATATTTATCTTCACATTTAGTCTCCTTTACAACATAAAGGGGAAGATGTAAAATCATGCCCTGAAAGAGTTTCTCCTTTAATAGGGTGGAGCTATGTTATTTTTTGCTATGTTTATTCTTAAGTGTTGCTTTTTGTGTCCAGATTTTCCTGTCATAGAACCTTCCAGAATGTCACTACCACACCAATGCAAATTTCCACGCAACCTGTTGGCAAAGCAATATATATTTATAAATATTCCTTATCTTTTTCCATATTTAAATGCATGTAAAGAAAATGCAAAGAACCAGCAGAGATCAAAATCAGGCACTTTTGAAGACTGAACTTAGAAAATGTGTCCCTTCCCCCTCCCCCCCCAAAGAGAGGGAAGTGAAGGACAAGATAAACAGCTGGGATTACATCAAAATAAAAAGCTTCTGTACAGCAAAAGAGAATTAACCAAAACAAACAGGCACCCTACTAATTGGGAAAAGATCTTTTTTTTTTTCCCTAATTTTTTTTGTTTAAGCTGGGGTACAGGCCAGAGGCGGGGGGCGGCGAGAGGGTTCACCAGAGACAGAGCGGGGAGCAGAACAGGCAGATCAGAAATACACTGCTGAGGGGAGCAGCGGGCGAGGCAGGAGAGGTCTGCCGCACCATGTGGGATTCTCCCCGGCTGGGCATCGAACTCGCATTGCGCGCCGCTGACAGCTCCACAGCGCAGCGCTCAACCGCTGCGCCACCAGGGAGGCCCGGGAGAAGATCTTTGCACACAATACAACAGATAAAGGACTGGTAACAAAAATCTACAAGGAGCTCACACAACTCAACAAAACCAAAGCCAACAATCCAGTCAAAAAATGGGCAGAAGAGCTAAAAAGACACTTCTCCCAAGAAGAAAAGCAAATGACCAACAGGTACATGAAAAAGTGTTCAACATCACTCATAATCAGGGAAATGCAAATCAAAACCACAATGAGATACCACATCACACCTGTGAAAATGGCGCACATTAAAAATACAGGCAACAAATGCTGGTGAGGATGTGGAGAAAAAGGAACTCTTCTACACTGCTGGTGGAAATGTGAACTGGTCCAACCTCAATGGAAAGCTGTGTGGCGATTCCTCAAACTGCTCACAATGGAGCTTCCATATGACCAGCAATACCACTTTTGGGAATCTACCCAAAGGAAACAAAAACATTAATCCAAAAGGATACATGCATCTGTATGTTTATTGCAGCACTGTTTACAATATCTAAGGTATGGAAACAACCCAATGTCCAAAAATAGATGACTGGATCAAGAAGATGTGATACATATACACAATGGAATACTATTCAGCATTCAAAAAAGATAAACACATGCAATTTGCAGTGACATGGATGGAACTAGAAGGGATCATGCTCAGCGAAATAAGCCAGAAAGAAAGAGAAAAATATTGAATGGTTTCACTTATAACAGGAATATACGGAAACCAAGTAAGAGACACCCTGTGAGGGAGAGGGAGAATAAGGGCACAAAATGGAGTAGAAAAGGATACAAGGGACCACAGTGATGGGTCACAGGTGAATTGGTGGTGGGTTACCCAAGGGAATACAAAATGTAAAAGATATAAATAACAATAAAAAAAATTTAAAAAAGAAAGTGTGTCCCTACTAGCATCCATATCCAGTGACAGAACTGAAATCTTACTGGCTTCGAAGAGCTTGATAACCACCTCTGTCCAGTCACTGGTGACAACTAAGATATGCAAACACTGGGATGACCCTCAGGAAATAAAATTTTAAATTCATAAAAAATTGAGAGAAAATTTCACTGACCACACACTGCACATGAGAAAGATTTCCTACATCTTGTCCAAGCAAGTTACTAAACAAACAAATTTAAAATATAATACAGCAGGTTATCTATTTGGTACTTTTCTTGGTTCTAAAGATAGTGATTTATCACTCAAGCCCACATATTTATAAATTTTCCAGTTTTCTTCTATAATTAATTTTGGATTTCATACCATTGTGATTGGAAAGGATGCTTTATATCCATTTCAGTCTTCTTAAATTAAGTGTTGTTTTGTGGTATCATACATGATCTTTTCTGGAGACTGTTTGATGAGTGCTGATGTATCTCCAGCTGAATTCACTTTTCTCCCAAATATAGGTGCATATATTTTATAGCCTACTTAACATCTTCACTTAAATATGTAATAATCTTTACAAGCTTAATTTGTCCAAAATTTAATTCTTGATATTATTTTTCCCCACAGTAGTTATTCCTATAATCTCACAATTTAAAAAATGGACTGAAAATGTGAATGGATGTTTCTCCAAAGAAGACATACAGATGGACAACAGCTACATGAAAAGATGCCCTACTTCACTAATTATCAGTAAAATGCATATTAAAATCACAATGACATGTATCCTCACACCTACTAGAATGACTATTGACAAGAGAAAAACATTTAGTGTTGGCAAAGATGTGGTGAAAGGGCGCCCTCACTGATGAGAATGTAAATTGGTGTAGCAGATGGTTTGGCTACCCAAAATATGCCCATCGAATGAACAGAGTAGAACAATGGATAAATTATTGCTAATATTTAAACAGGGCTGTGTAGTTCTCAAAACATTTTCACATATTTTATCTTAATCTTAAAAAAAAAAGACTGAATGGAAGACACAATAGTTCATTTTTATTATGGTTATTTAAAAAACAATTTTATGAAATTGAAATAAAGTGGCATACTCAAGATTGAAAAAATAGTAAGTGGTGATTTGATAGCCAAACCTACCGAGAGTACCAGGTATCATTAGAGGCCTAAATCCCATAATTACCATTTTCTTCAGAAAGCATTATAAAAGATTTTTTCATGTAAGGGAGGAAAAGTAAGAAGTTAAAACTTGCTTTTACCACTAAATTTAACAGTTAAAAAAATGCTTAAAATAAAAACACTGACAGTAGCACACAGGGTTGGGGGAAGAGGTTGGAGTGGGAGCAGAAACTGTGGTATATTTTGGTGGACTTTTCAGCCCAGTTTGCCATGTGTTTATGACGCATTTGCTATTCTTACTGTACCACAATTATTACAGCATATATGTTGTGCCAGTGGTGTTCAGTAATACTACTTAGAATTTGATCAGTAAGCCTTGACATTATTTTGGTGACAAATTGTTATTTATTGACTTTATAAATGCAAACAAGAGATGCAAGTAACTATACTAAGTGTGGTTTACACCTGCAGTCCTGCCTGGCCCCAATTCCAATCATAGTAAAGGAAACATACCCTGTTGAAATTGGTGCTGAAATTGGAATTTCCTCCCCACAGAGTGTGGTCACTGTAGAATCAGAGTAAAGTGATTAGAACCAATCATTACAGGCTCCCTGGAAAACTGTAGGTACAGATTTTGTGGCACAGTCTTTTTCCTTACTGCCTAAAGTCTTGTGTTGTTGACATGATCATCAAATTTCTTTCAAGTTAATATTTAATTCTTTAAGGTAGAAAAGAAATTGAAATGATGGTAATTTTTTTTCTAAAATTAATTATCCACTGTCAGAGATAAGAGGCAATTCAATATGTATGTTTAAATAACAGATGATTAGCACTGAATTTTTTTCAGCTGTCACAATAGGGCAGAGTGACAGGTGACTTTTGCTCCTTGCTTTTAAATAGCCTTAAGGTCAGTCTTTCTCTTGAAGTCATCAGAAGGCCAGGCTCCCTGACTCTTCTGTCCTCTTCCTTCACTACAGAAACCTTGTTGGGTGCCTACTCAAGTTTGTATAGATCATTTGCACTGCAGAAAGGATCCAAGAAAACTGTGAATTGTAGCTGCTTTTTAAAAAGATTTGGAGGGCCTCCCCGGTGGCGCAGCGGTTAAGCGCTGTGCTGTGGCGCTGTCGGCAGCGGCGACGCGAGTTCGACGCCCGGCCAGGGAGAATCCCACATGGCGCGGCAAGACCTCTCCTGCCTCACCTGCTGCTCCCCTCAGCAGTGTGTTTCTGATCTGCCTGTTCTGCTCCCCACTCTGTCTCTGGTGAGCCCTCTCGCCGCCCCACGCCTCTGGTCTGTACCCCAGCTTGTATGTATAAATAAAAAATAAATCTTTAAAAAAAAATTAAAAAAAAATAAAAAGATTTGGAAAAAAAAAATCAATAATAAATTATGTTCCCATACAGCAGTTTAGGTTCTTTGCACATCCCCTCTGACATGTAGATGTAGTTATAAATTGATTTAGTTGGGAACTGTAAGGAATCTCACTGGCTCTGGACTGCCTAGTGAACGTGCATTAGTGGAATAAAAATAACCCACCTTGTCAGAGAAGCCTTTCTAGGAGCTGCTGAACCCAGCAAGTTATTTTTATAGTTTAATGAGCTAGGCCCCTGCTTCCACAGGGAGACACACGGCAAGTGGAGTGCTTCATAATTTACTGCTGTAAAATGATCAGGATTCATGTTGTCTATAAAACATGAAAAACATTCTTCATTCCTTACCAATTAGATCATAGTTACAACTCACAGTTCCTTTGAGCTTAAAAGAAAAAATTTAACTGCTAGACATAAATGAATGCTGTGGTTAAATTAAACCCTTCAACAGCCCAAACAGGCTTGAAAGAAATGCCTTCTGGATGTTATTAACACACATATTTAAGTGCTATTTTTAAATTTTAACTGCAAGCCATAGCAAGCAGAAATGTTTAGAATAGCTATTTCGGCATCAAAACACTGCATTTTTTTTTATCTTTACTAATTCTTTCCAATAATTATTTCACCTTTGATTATTTCACAGAAAATTTTTTTTTGCAGAGATTGGAAACTTTTTTATGGGAATGATTGTATTTTGACCAATGGTAAGCAATTAATGTTGATGTAGCTTTGTAGTAAAAAGTTCTCTTTGTGTATCATGTCAGTGGAATTAAGGCACTGACAGTTTGAATCCATATATTTTTAAATGTTTGATTTGTTTATAATCACTAAAAAAATAGGTTCATGGTAGAAAAATTTGACTAGACCTCTAAGGCAAATCATAAAAAAAATAAAGCAAAGTAAAACTTTGGGTACAATATATTTCCTCTGTATATGCGAGAGAGGGAGGGAAGGGGAAAGGTGGCTGGGAGAGGAGACACACAGAGGCTGATTTGGCTTCCCATATTGTCCATATTGTCATATATTTTTTCTTATAATTTATTTTTTGGACACACAAAGTTATTTGCCATGGCTGCCATAGCAAAATACTTCATTTAAACAATAGAAATTTCTTTCTCACAACTCTGGAACCTGGAAATCCACGATCAAGTGGTTGGCAGCTGGCTTCCCTGGAACCCTGTCTTCTTGGCCACCTTCTCAATGTGTCCTGATTCTTTCTCTCTTCCCATAACGACATCAATTCTATTTGATCAGAATACTACCCCTGTGATCTCTTTTAACTTTAACTACCTCTTTCAAGGACCTACCTCCAAATATAGTCACGCTGGGTATAGGGATTCAAAATATGGTATTATAGGGGGACCCAATTCATTCCATAAAACATTACTTTTAAGGCTCTCATGATACTCTACCTTAGGGAAGTCCTATATTTCAATAATTCCTCTAATTTTAATTCCTCTAATTTTAATTTGTAATTATGCTATTAATTGTACTACTGTCATCTATATCCTATATATATATATATATATATATATATATATATTTTAAAGATTTATTTATTTATGCATACAAGCTGGGGTACAGGCCAGAGGTGGGGGGCGGTGAGAGGGTCCACCAGAGACAGAGTGGGGAGCAGAACAGGCAGATGGACGGAAATACACTGCTGAGGGGAGCAGAGGGTGAGGAAGGAGAGGTCTGCCTCACCATGTGGGAATCTCCCCAGCCGGGCGTCGAACTCGCATCGCCACTGCCGACAGCTCCACAGCGCAGCGCTTAACCGCTGCGCCACCAGGGAGGCCCCTATATCCTATATATATTTTAATCCACATCTTTGATAACTTCCTCTCCTCTCTCTTTCTACCTATAGCAGTTTTTGGGTTCTCAGGAATCTTTGCTTATCCCAATCCAATGGTATTATTCTGTTTTTTCTTCCTAGCAACTTTATGGTTCTTGCATTACATATAGGCCTATGTGTTGAGTTCTTTGTGATCTTCATGATTTTCACCCATCTTATGGCATTGTTAGATTCTCTAATAGATGAAGTTACAAAGTAGTTATTTTTAATTTTAGGTAAAACCTATTCTGTAGCTTGTTCTAGACTTTTTGCATCTTCATATAAATTTTAGAATGTGAAACACCTTTACAATGGTTACTGGGATTCTGATTTGGATTACATTTATTAAATTTATCAGCTTGTGGAGCAATGATATCTTAATTTTGATTCTTCTAAAACATGAACACAGTACGTTTTTTTCATTTATATATGTTTAAAGACATTTGTAGGTTTTTAAAAAAATTAGATTTGTGTTTTACAGTATGCAAACCTTACATGTGTTTTATTAGTGATTTCTAAGTACTTTATTAGTGATACTGATTTAAGTATTAATTTCTATTTGCTGATGATATATACAAGCAATTTTTGGTATATTGACCCTGGATTTTCAATCTTCCTAACTTTACTTTTTATGTACAGAACAAATTTTACAGTCTTTGTGATTCACTACTAAAAATTATCATGCTATCTCTGTTGTGTCTCTCTATATATCCATATAGTTTCAGTAACTCCTTTCCGATCTAAATGCCTTTTTTTTAAAGATTTATTTATTTATGCATACAAGCTGGGGTACAGGCCAGAGGGATGAGGCAGCGAGAGGGTTTACCACAGACAGAGTGGGGAGCAGAACAGGCAGATCGATGGAAATACACTGCTGAGGGGAGCAGCAGGCAAGGCAGGAGAGGTCTGCCGTGTCATGTGGGAATCTCCCCGGCCAGGCATCGAACTTGCCTCGCCGCTGCTGACAGCTCCACAGCACAGTGCTTAACCTCTGCGCCACCAGGGAGGCCCAATTTCTTGCTTCTTGCGCTGGTAGGACTTGAAGTACAATATTAACTAGGTGTGCTAAGGAGCAACACTTTTGTATTCCATCCTGTTTTCAGGACGAAAGAATCTCATTTTTACCTTTAAGTATGACTGTTGAAAGTGATACACAAACATCTTAGAACTATCAAGTGATACCAAGTGTACCACTTTTACCAATTTCTTTTAATATTTCTAATTTGAATCTGGTTAATATGATTGATTTCAAATTTTGAGCCAACTTTGTATTGCTGTAATCAATTTCATTTGACTGTGATATGTTAGTACATATTGCTAGATTCAATTCCTAGTATTTTGTTAAAATTTTTGTGCCTATGGTCATGGAGATATTACTCTCTATTTTCTTTTTCTGATGCCTCTTTTTGTGGTTTTAATATGAAGTAATTTCATCACAGATAACGAGTTTGAAAGTATTTGTTGCCTTACCATTTTCTGGCAAATTTTGTGCAGAAATGGGTTTATTTTATCCTTTTATGTAGAATTCACCAGTAAAACCAATGGACCCTAGAGTTTCCATAGTGGCAAGATTTTTACATATGAAGTCAATATCTCTAATACACGTATAGCTATTAGGGCTATCTTTTAAATTGAGCACTATACAACACTAGAACAATGTGTGCATTTCATTTCAATATTAAAATTAGTGGACATAAATTCTTATTATTCCCTTAATGTCTTTTTTAATATACGTAAGATATGCAGTGATATTCCCTCTTTCATTCCTGATATTAGTGATTTGTAGCCTCTCTTTTCTTGTTGAACTTGTTAGAAATTTGTGCGTTTTATTAATCTTTTCAAAGGACCATATTTTGGATCTGCTTTTCCCATTTCATTAATTTTTATTCATTGTTATTCACTTTTCTCTTTCCTACTTTCCTTTTTCCACTTTCTTTTCTACTATCTTAAGGTAATAACATTGATTTGAATCTTTTCTAAGCACACTAGAGCTACCTCTTACAAATATTTAATTGTTGTGTATCTGTTTTTATGTCAAAATATTTTAAAGATTTATTTTTTTTTATTTTTATACATACAAGCTGGGGTACAGGCCAGAGGCGTGGGGTGGCGAGAGGGTTCACCAGAGACAGAGCAGGGAGCAGAACAGGCAGATCAGAAATACACTGCTGAGGGGAGCAGCGGGCGAGGCAGGAGAGGTCTGCCGCACCATGTGGGATTCTCCCCGGCCAGGCGTCGAACTCGCGTCGCCGCTGCCGACAGCTCCACAGTGCAGAGCTTAACCGCTGTGCCACCGGGGAGGCCCTCAAAATATTTTAAAGTTTCCCTTGCAATTTCTTCTCTGCCTCATAATTTTTTCCCAAATTTTAAAGAAAATTTATCATAATTATTTTGAAATCACTTTCTGATAAACCATCTGTGCCATCTCTTCGTGTCCTATTGATTATGTTCCTCCTTTTATAATGCATAACATTTTATTTTATTTTTTTTTAAAGATTTATTTTTTATTTATACGTACAAGCAGGGGTACAGGCCAGAGGTGTGGTGCGGCGAGAGGGTTCACCAGAGACGGAGCGGGGAGCAGAACAGGCAGATCAGAAATACACTGCTGGGTCTCCCCGGTGGCGCAGCGGTTAAGCGCTGGGCTGTAGAGCTGTCGGCAGCAGCTATGCGAGTTCGACGCCCGGCTGGGGAGAATCCCACATGGTGCGGCAGACCTCTCCTGCCTCGCCTGCTGCTCCCCTCAGCAGTGTATTTCTGATCTGCCTGTTCTGTTCCCCACCCTGTCTCTGGTGAAGCCTCTCACCACTCCATGCCTCTGGCCTGTACCCCAGCTGTATGTATAAATAAATAAATCTTTAAAAAAAAAAAAAAAAAAGAAATACACTGCTGAGGGGAGCAGCGGGCAAGGCAGGAGAGGTCTGCCGTGCCATGTGGGATTCTCCCGGGCCGGGCGTCGAACTCGCGTCGCCGCTGCTGACAGTTCCACAGCGCAGCGTTTAACCGCTGCGCCACCAGGGAGGCCCAATGCATAACATTTTAAATGCATAACATTTTCTTGTTTCTCCATGATTCATGGAGAAACTGATTACATATCAGTCATTGATTTTATGAAATATTTAGATCATATGTTGGTCAGTAAATTGTCAACCTGCACAAAAGGGCATATCTCTTTTATCCTGCAGTGTGGATGAATAAATGCACCTTAACTATAGTTGAGTTTGATAGAGGCTGTGCTGTAATTTTACATATATAGTCTGCCAGTGACTTTATTTTTTTTTTAAAGATTTATTTATTTATGCATACAAGCTGGCCAGAGGCATGGGGAGGTGAGAAGGTTCACCAGAGAAAGAGTGGGGAGCAGCACAGGCAGACTGATGGAAATGCACTGCTGAGGGGAGCAACAGGCAAGGCAGGAATGGTCTGCCGTGCCATGTGGGAATCTCCCTGGCCAGTCATCGAACTTGTGTTGCCGCTGCCGACAGCTCCACAGAGCAGCGCTTAACCGCTGTGCCATCAGGGAGGCCCTGTACACATTTTCAAGAAAATATTTGCAAACCAAATTTAATACTCATTAAAAGAATCATACACCATATCAAGCTTATTCCTAGGACCAAGGGTAGTTCAACATCCACAGATCAATATGGTAGACTACATTCATAGAAAAATGGATTAAAAATCACATGATTTTCTTAACAGATGCACAAAAAGCATTTGACAAAATTCAATACCTTTCATGATCAGAACTGTCAACAAGTATACCTCAACATAATAAAGGCCGTATGTGACAAATCCACAGCTAACATTACATGTACAATGAAAAATGAAAGTTTTATCTTAAGATCAGGAAAAATATGAGGATGCACAATCTCATCACTTATATTCAACAAGGTAATAAATATACTAGATATTAATTCAACCTATCAATAATCACTGATAGGATTACAATAATCATGGTAGAAATATAACATTTAAATACAGAGTTTATCATAACGGATTAAAGAAACAATACTCAACTATATGTGGTCTAGAAGAAACCAATTTTACAAACACATGTGTAGATTAGAAGTAAATGGATCAAGAAAGATGTACCATAGTAACTGTAATGTGGTTAGACTAAGAGATGCCAAGATACCTGGTCAAACATATTTGGGAACGTCTATGACAGTGTTTCTCTTAACTGAGTAAAGCACATGGCCCTCCTCATTTTGGGTGAGTATCATCAAAACACTTGAGGACTGAGAAGTGGAAAGATGAGTTCACCCTCCATGTTTGAGCTGGAATGTCGATCTTTTCCTATACTCAGACATCAAAACTCGAAATTCTCAGGTCTTCACTTTAGACTTAACTACAGCATGGCTTTCCTGACTCTCTACCTTTCCATCAGCAGAGTGTACAACTTGTTGGCACCTATAATTGTCACATTAGCCAATTCCTATAATAAAACCCCCATCCATCTACCCATCCATCTATCCACCTATTACTGGTTTTATTTCTCTAAAGAGCTCTGAAAAATACACTTATCAAAATAAAGTGAGAGTGGCTATTATACTATTTCAGACAGAATAGACTTTAGAACAAGGTAAGTTAATCAGGGCTAAAGAGATAATGAGGTTATTAAAAAATAACAAAGGCTCAATATTCCAAGAAGACATAACAATTCTAAATATGTATGCACTGGGCCTCCCTGGTGGTGCAGCGGTTGAGCGCTGTGCTGTGGAGCTGTCGGCAGCGCGCGATGCGAGTTCGACACCCAGCCGGGGAGAATCCCACATGGTGCGGCAGACCTCTCCTGCTTCACCCACTGCTCCCCTCAGCAGTGTATTTCTTTTTTTTTTTTTAAATAGCTTTTTAATCTTTTCTTGATTCATTCGGTAGGCATGTATGAACTTCAGCAGTGTATTTCTGATCTGCCTGTTCTGCTCTCCACTCTGTCTCTGGTGAACCCTCTTGCCGCCCCACACCTCTGGCCTGTACCCCAGCTTGTATGTATAAATAAATAAATCTTTAAAAAAAATGTATACACTTACAATGAAGCAACAAAATATGTAAGACAAAAGCCAGTTTAACTGCAAGGATAAATAAATCAATCTACTATTATAGTTGGAGATTAACAGAAATCTATAGACCAAAAATTAGTACATAGTTGAACTAAACAGCACGATCATTATGCTGGATATAATCGACATCTACAGATTACTTCATCCAAAAACAGCAGAACATACATTCTTCTCAAATGCATATGAAACATTCATCAAAAAAAGCCATATTCTGGACAATGAAATAAAATCAGAAACAAATAACAGAAGATAGCTGGATAATGCCCAAATACTTGTGTATTAAATAGCACACGTCTACGTAACACGTGGGTTGAGTAACAAATCTCAGGAGGAATTTTAAAAAAGTATTTTGACATAAATGAAAATGAAAAACAAGTTATCAAAATTTGTGGACTGTAGTACTTAAAGGGAAACTTATACCATTGATAGCATATAAATAAAAAGGAGAAACAGCTAAATTCAGTATACTAAACTTCCATCTTAAGACTCTAGGAAAAAAAAAGAACATATGAAATATAAAGTAAGAACAAGAAAAGACAAAAAAAAAATCAGAAAAATTTGAAATGGGAAATCAATGGAAGAAAAAAATAAAAACAACTCTGAAAAGATCAATAAATCAGAAAGTCTAATTCAGGCTGAGAAAAAAGAGAATTGATACAAATTACTAAAAGAAACGAAAGAGGGAAAAATCACCGCAAAACTGACAAAAGAAGACACAGAAAATCTGAATTGGTCTACATCTGTTAAATTTATAACTTCACAAAAGAGCAAGTGCCAGAACCAGTCCAATTAAATGGTGAATTCTACCAAATATTTAAAGAGGTTATACCAATTTCCTATAATGTCTTTCAGAAAAAGAAAATACTCTAACTCAATAGTTTGAGACAAGCATGATCTTAATACATACCAAAACTGAATATATTACAAGACAAAAACTACAGACCAATATCTCTTTTGAACATAAATGTGAAATCCTCAAGAAAATATTGAATTTAACAATGAATAAAATTTATACACCACAAGCAAGAGGGTTTTATTCCAAGTATCCAAGTCTGCTTAAACATTTGAAAAACAATTAATGTTAATCACATCAACACACTCTCAGCAAACTAAAGTTATAGGAGAATTTCCTCAACTTGATAAAGAACTTATATTAAAAATCTACAGCTAAGATCATACTTAATGGTGAAAAATTCAAAGCTTTCCCACAAAGATATAGAACAAGGCAAGAATGTTCCCTCTCTTGGGGCCTCCCCGGTGGCGCAGCGGTTAAGCACTGCGCTGTGGAGCTGTCGGCAGCGGCAACGCTAGTTCGATGCCCGGCCGGGGAGAGTCCCACATGGTGGGGCAGACCTCTCCTGCCTCGCCCGCTGCTGCCCTCAGCAGTGTACTTCTGATCTGCCTGTTCTGCTACCCGCTCTGTCTCTGGTGGGCCCTCTCGCCGCCCCACGCCTCTGGCCTGTACCCCAGCTTGTATGTATAAATAAAAAATAAATCTTAAAAAAAAAAAAAAAGAATGTTCCCTCTCTTAACACTACTCTGCCACATTGTACTTAAGTCTTAGCTACTATAATAAGAAAAGAAAAATATACAGAATGGGGAAAAATAATTAAAACTGTATTTGCTGACAGATATTATCATCTGTATAGAAAATCTGAATCAAAAACAGTAAAAACTCCTGAAACTATTAAAGGATTATTGCAAGGTTGTAGGATATAAGGTTAACATGCAAAAATTCAGTTTTCCTATATATCAGCAGTGGAAAAGTGAAATTTGAAGGTAAAAGAGAATTACTATTTAACTTAAACACCCCTGAAAATGAAATACTTAGGTATAAATATAAGAAAAACACATATAAAACATATAAGGAAAATCACAATACTTAGATGAAAGGTATCAAAGGGCTAAAGAGTGTAGAGATGCAACTCAATCCCAATCAAAATCCTAGAAAATCATTTTGTTGATATTACCAAACTCATTCTACGGTAAATATGGAGAGGCAAAAGATCCAGACTAGTCATAATAATGCAAAAGAACAAAGTTGGAAGACTTTACTACCTGACTTCAAAACTTATTACAAAGCTACAGTAATCAAAACAGTGTGGAATCAGTGAAAGAATAGACGGATCCATGGACTAGAGAGCTCAGAAACAGACATGCACATAAATATAATGAGCTAATCTTTGACCAATAAAATCAAGGCATAAATTCAATAGAAGAGAGCAAAGGTTGTCCTTCCAGCAAATAGTAATGGGACAACTGGACACTCATATGTAAAACAAACAAAAAATTGTCTAGTCATAGTCATTCTTTTCTTTTTTTAAGATTTTTTTTTATTTTTGCATACAAGCTAGGGTGCAGGCCAGAGGTGTGGGGTGGTGAGAGGGTTCATCAGAGACAGAGTGGGGAGCAGAACAGGCAGATTGACCGAAATACACTGATGAGGGGAGCAGTGGGCGAGGCAGGAGAGGTCTGCCCCGCCATGTGGGATTCTCCTCGGGTGGGCATCAAACTCCCACAGCAGCTGCCGACAACTCCACAGCGCTGCGCTAACCCATTGCGCCACCAGGGAAGCCCATAGTGGTCGTTATTTTCTCTATAAAAATTAATTCAAAATGGATGAGAGGCCTGAATAAGAAACAAAAAACTACAAAACACCCAGAAGATAAAATAAAAGAAACTCTCAGCGACCTTGGGTATGATGATGACGCTTTATGGAAGACCAAAGGCATGATTCACATAAGAAATAATTGATAAACTTGAGTTCTTTAAAACTCCTACTCTGTGAAAGACAATTTCAAGAAACTGGGAAAAGTCACAGATTGGGAGAAAATATTTTAAAAGGCAAACCTGATCAAGGATTGTTATGTAAAAAATATTTTTAAAAGTACATAAATATCAACCAGAAGAAAAAAACAACTGATTTAAAAAATGGACAACACATTTGAACACATACTTCACCAAAGATATACTGATTACAAGCTAGCATACAGAGGGGCCTCCCTGGTGGTGCAGCGGTTAAGCGCTGTGCTGTGGAGTTGTCGGCAGTAGCGACGCCAGTTCCACGCCCAGCCGGGGAGATTCCCACATGGCACAGCAGACCTCTCCTGCCTTGCCCGCTGCTCCCCTCAGCAGTGTGTTTCTGTCGATCTGCCTGTTCTGCTCCCCACTCTGTCTCTCATGAACCCTCTTGCTGCCCTACTCCTCTGGCCTGTACCCCAACTTGTAGGCAAAATAAATAAATCTTTTAATAATAATAATAAAAAAAAAAACAAGTGGTGTACAAAAAGTTTAACCTCATTGTCATTAGGGAGTTTCCGATGAAATAACTCTAAATGCTAAAATCCTGTTAGAGTGGACACAATCCAAAACACTGACAACAGCCAATGCTGTTAAACATGTGGAACACCAGGAACTCTCATCGACGGCTGATGAAATTGCTGATATCAACTGCAAATTCTGCAATCAAGCAGGCTTTTACTAATTTAAACATATCCAGCAACTGTGATCTTCATAATTTACTCAGATAAACTGAAAACTTCTGTCCACACAAAAACCTGCACATGGATGTTTACGGCAGTGTCCTTTGTAACTGCCAAATATTGAAAACAACCAAGATGTCCTTAAGTAGAATAGATAAACTGACACATCTAGACAATGGCATATTATTGAATGCTAGAACAAAATTACCACTGAGCTACAAAAACACATGGAAGACAGTTAAATGCCATTACTAAGTAAAAGAAGCAATTTGAAAAGGTTTTAAGCTATAGGATGACAATTATTTGACTTTCTGGAAAAAGGAAAAACTAGAGGGATGTAAAATGTTTAGTTATCAGGACTTAGGTAACCCTGGGGGATCTGTAGGCAGAGCACAGAGGAACAGTGAAACTATTCTGTATAACATTACAGTGGTGAATGCATTGGTCAAACCCACAGAATGCACAACCTACAGAGTGAAGTCTTCTATGAATTGTGGACTTTGGGTGGTGATCATGTGTCAAGTGTAGGTTAATGGATATTAACAATGTACCAGTATGGTGGGGGAATGGCCATGGAAGCCAGTGTGCTTGTTGCAATAGGGGGCAACTCTTGAGGATTCTGTGTACTTTCAATTTCTGCTCCATTTTGCTGAGTCTAAAAATGTCTATTGCCTTTATTCCACTACTGCAAGTGTTAACTGCAAAAAGATTAAAAAAACATTCAAAGACAGAAAGAAAATCTAAAACAAAATTAAAGGAGAGGTTGGGGTTCAGAGGGATGAAAATACCCAAAAGTTGAGAATAATTAACTTTGGAGAAAAACAAGTAAATGGATCCAAAAGTATTCCACCAAAAGAAAACCAAAACAAACAAAAAACAACGAGTTCATAAGACCATAACCTGCAATTCAGTATAACAAATACAAATGAGTTAATTTATTATTTGAAGGAAAAACATAAAACTGAGTTTGGCTCAAAAGAATCCAACTAAATTTTAGGTTCTCTGCTATAGACACGAATACAAGAAAAAGTGACTTAAAAGATGAATAAAGTGCACTAGAAAAATGCAAAGAAAAAAAACCTAAGTGTCACAGTAACAGATGCAGTAGCATTCAAAGTAAAAAGTATTAACTTTTTGATGAAGGATACTGTCATAAAGTAAGGCTTACATAAGACTATGCAGAAAATTGAGTAAAAAAAAAAACCCAAAGATTTGGAAACCTAGGAAAAGTTTAGTTTACAGAATGGTAGTGAAATACAGAGTATCTGAATATAGAACTAATAAAATCATTTAGATTCATGCTGTCTATCAAGCTCTGTTCTCTGAAAATAGAGAATGCATCTTGCTTTCAACCAGTGTCCATGGAATATTTACTAGAACCTAACATATATCAGGATGTGGTAAAAATAAGTTTTGCATTATTCATAATATGCTACATTTTGTAAATACAGTAAAATGTTGTACAAATCTAAAAAGGAAGTTTATGCAGGAAAGTACTGACATTATTTATATTTGAATTTTAGAATTATGACTACTCCCCATCCCCTTTACATCTTTCAGGATAATCTAAATATTTATAATGCACTGGCCATGAATTTTTAAATTTAAATGGGTATTATTACTATCAAGAATGAATTAGCTATTGAGTAGACTAATCAAAATTATTTAAATACAAAGTTTTCTTAAAATGAGAGGAAGCACACTTCTCCTAGGAAAGCACATGAAATGGTAAGGCCAGAATAGCAAATACTTAAGATTCTATGATATCAAGATTTCCTAGAGGTGTCATTGTTTTGGCAGGGACACCCTTTATCTTTTTCTTTTCACATTTAGGCTTTTCCCAAACCTACACATGATACTTGATCTTTTCAAACCATGTTGATTACTGGTCCCCAGTGACTTCAACTGTGAATACAAAATGATTTTGTAAATATGCTGCCCAGATATAGCTGGTAAAAAGAAAATGTCAACATTCAAATAAGCTCACCTTCCTGCCAAGTACTAAGGCACAAGACTCTAAGCTGCTGAATTATAGGATTCCAAAGAACACCAAGAATAAATAGCTCATTGGTTTTTGAGGAGTAAATAATAGAGGAAAAAATAAAACTAAACATTGGGGTGGGGGGGAAGAATATTAGGGTTTATTTTGAATCTACTAGTTTTATTTTTTGAAAACAATATTGTGCCCTAAATCCATAATCCATTCAATTCCTGACTTAAAAATCACACAAAGATTTGTCTAATTTTCTGAACCAAATAAAGTTGTTTTTTTTTTAGGAGGCCCTGTGGGATTCCTAATATCTAGCACCCTTCTTTCTCATCCAGTTTTGAACAGTTTTAGCGGGGAATAATGGTCCAGGGTCAACCTGATGAACTTGGGTTCATACCGAAAGACAGACCCTCTCCAAGTCTGTTAGGCAAGTATTGCTGGGAGTACTGAACATGGAATTGGAGGAAATTATTTACACAGCATCTGGCATGTCTGAATCTAGGAGGCAACCCCCTACTCCCACCCAAGGATGAACACGGGAACTTAAACATCTGCACCTGCAGAATGAAAGGACAGCTTACCGAATGGGAGAAGATATTTGCATACCCTACGTCCAAGAAAGGGTTAATATCCAAGGCATAAAATATCTCATGCAACTCCATACACAGGGGGACATACACAGTCAATAGGCACATGAAAAAAATGCTTATCATCACTTCTCATTAATGCAAATCAAAACCACAATGAGGTAACTCTCACACCTGTGAGAATGGTAGACTTCCAGAGACTAGCACCAGCAAGTGTTGGTGAGGGTGTTGCAAAAAAGGAGCCCTCCTACACTGCTGGTGAGTCTATCAATTGGTGTAAGCATTTGTTTTTGAAGGTTTATTTACTTATGCATATAAGAGCCGGAGTGTAGGTCAGAGATGTGGGGGAGGAGGTAAGAGGATTCACCAGAGACAGAGTGGGGAGCAGAACAGGCAGATCTACTGAAGTACACTGCTGAGGGGAGCAGCGGGTGAGACAGGAGAGGTCTGCTGCACCATGTGGGAATCTCCCTGGCCAGGGATTGAACTTGTGCTGCAGTGGCTGCTTCACAGTGCTGAGACTTAACCCCTGTGCCACCAGGGAGGCCCGATGTAAGCATTTTGAACAGTATGGGGCTTCCTCAAAAATCCAAATCGAGAACTGTCATATGATCCCACAACCCTACTTCAGAAAATCAATCCAAAGAATCCGAAATCATGAATTTGATGAGTTATATGCATCACAATATTTATTGCAGCATTATATACAATAGTTCAGATGTGGAAACAGCCCAAAAGCCAATTGGTAGATGGTTGGATCAAGAAGAGGTGATGTATGTACACAATGGAATACTTCTCAGTTAAAAAAAAAAAAAAAGATGAATTGTAGCCATTTGTTGCTAAATGAAAAACTTGAGGGGATTATGTTAAGCAAAAATAAGTCAGAATGAGAAAGAAACACTGGATGATTTCATCTGTATGAAACAGAAGGAAATAAAGTAGACACATTACAAATGAAAAATAAACCAGTGGACATCAACAGCAGAACTGAGGTTCCAGAGGGGAAGAAGGTGGGTTCTAATGGATGGTAGTTGGTTTAAAAAAAAATGGCAGAGAGAGAACAAAAATATATGATCCTTCTTAAAAAAGTAACCTTCATATAAGATCTGTCATGTACGTAAATAGTCAAACCAAGAAACAACCAGATTGCACATGTGCAAGCCACACACACCACACTATCATCTGGAACATTAGGGACTCTGAAAATGACAGGGACCCTGAAAATGAGACATTTACCCCCAGTCTCAGTGGGTAAAACAGTACCTTCCTGAGACAGCCAGGCCCAGAATAAAGGGGAGCAGCTTTGACTTTGTCTTCGGTTCTTTGTTTCAGCAGAGGTCACGTGCTCTTCAAGGGCACCTTGAAGAACAAGCTGACGCTAATGTGCATTTGAGAGATCGTGTTGGAAAGATAACAGGGGACGTGGTCTAAAGTATAGCTAGGGGTCACAAAGTACATCTTGACTGTATTTTCAGATCTTTTGATTCAAAGACAAAGCTCTTTTTTTTTTTTTTTTATTTATACATACAAGCTGGGGTACAGGCCAGAGGCGTGGGGCGGCGAGAGGGTTCACCAGAGACAGAGCGGGTATCAGAACAGGCAGATCAGAAATACACTGCTGAGGGGAGCAGCGGGCGAGGCAGGAGAGGTCTGCCGCACCATGTGGGACTCTCCCTGGCCGGGTGTCGAACTCGCGTCGCCGCTGCCGACAACTCCACAGCGCAGCGCTTAACCGCTGCGCCACCGGGGAGGCCCGACAAAGCTCTTCTTATCTCCCAGGGTAAACTCAACATGGCACAGAAGATAGACAGAGACCCCAGGTAAGGAGCCTGCTGCAGGTCAGTGATAATTAGGGGGAGCAGTGTGAGGGGCCCCATCACTGCTCTTGGGACAAGTCAAAATGGATCCGGGAGTACACTCCAGGGATGTGTGCTGAGATACCCAAATGGCGTTAAGTGTCCCTTGGGGTTACACTGAGAAGGAGAAACATGACGCCCACAGTGCCTGGTGATGCTGCTTGGCCACCACCTCTGGCCCCCTCACTATCTCCCTTTCCCCTGAGTAGGAGGCGGCCAGAGGTGTGAGCAAAGGGAATGACAAATGGAACCATCAAAATAACAGATTTTGGGCACAGGTTTAATTACGATTGCAACTGACCAAGTCCCATTTTAAACACTGTTTGTATGTGCCACTATCTAAATAGGCTTTGAGATGATCGGCCAGAAAAGACAGGAAGACAAAAAATTAAAATAAATACTCCAAATTGGAAAAGGGCAACGGAAGCAGAGGTAGGAAATCTAAGGCCTAGAACAGTGGTCACCATCAACTCTCAAGTGTCCTTCAAGTCACTACTTGTCAACTCACTTTTCCCAGGAAAGTTGCGTGGGCCTGGGGTCTGCTCCGTCCTTGCAGGCGGTCAGTGATTCTCCACGGGGCAGTCTCCTCACCCCTTTCCACAGCCTACGGCCCAGAAACGCCTGGTACAGATTCCCTCTGAAAATCTAGCTTTCTAATTAGAGATGCTTCTCTGAATTCATCACTGTTTATTTTGCCAGTGAAATTTTTATTAGCAAATGGTGTGAATGGAACCACATTTCAATCTCAGATTGCCAACTAATAAATAGAGAAATGGTCAGAAAGCAAATTCTAACATCGCTGTGGGCTGCCTGTTTGCTTCTTGTGTTTTTCCAATTCTTGTTAGACTCAACATGCTTAGCAGAGAGAGACACTGCGTATGTGTGTGTGTGGTTTTTTTTTAATATATATTTTTATTGTTATTTATGTCTTTTACATTTTGTATTCCCCTTGGGTAGCCCACCAACAATTCACCTGTGATCCATCTCCATGGTCCCTTGTGTTCTTTTCTATTCCATTTTATGTGTGTGTTTTATTCATTTCCATCATTCCCTTGCAATTTAATTGCATTGCTTTCCCAACTTACACATGCTAGTCACTCACTCTACCTGCTTCTGTCTTCTCTCCTGCAGAAATGGAGGAAGAAGGGTGAAGATTTCTTTGAAGTTGTTTCTGCTCCCATGAGAGTAGAGATACTGTCTCATTCACAACAACAAAAAGTCACTGTAGTGCAACCGCAGACAGAGCTGAGCATGTTACCGCAGCTCCCAGGGCTTTTGGCTTAATCTGTGTTCTTTAAATTTGTGTTTGATTTAATTAATAGATGAAACCAGCAGGGTAGAGGCCAATAATTCTTAACATTAGCTATACTCTTAAATTGCTTAAGCTGTTACCTAAGACTATTCTCTCTCTCCCTCCTCCTCCCTCCTCCCCTCCTCCCCCCCACCGCCCTGTTTACAGACACTTTGCAGAGTTATAGAGTTATGCTGTCTTGCCTGTCCTCTTTCCTCCAGACTCACCAGTTTGTTCAACAGGTCTATTCCAATATAAAATGTACACCTCAAATCATTATAGTCAGGAATGAATCCCGGTGTCCTGACAATGTTTCTCACGTCTGCCAGTGGACCTTTGCACATGCTGCAGTTGCACCTGGAACACTCCTGAGCCCCAAGTCTTTCTGCTTAACTAGGAGACTCAGACTTCGGGTCCCTATAACAAAGTGTCCTTGTCTCAATCAAGCATTCTTGAAGTCCTCAGGCTAAGCCATAACCCCTTCTTATATGCTCCTATACTTTTTGTCTTTAGATCACTTATGTCAGTTTGTAATTATATTCTCTGTATCACTGGTATGATTTCTAAATATTTGTGTGTTCCCTGAGACTAAATTGCAAGAGACCTGCAGCTATGCTCTTTAGTTACTGCTGTATTTCAGGGTGGGACAAAGTATCTGGCACACTAACAATTGACTGATTGAGTAACAATTTTAGAGGGCAAATTTATGGACTTTGTTCAGGTTTCTAGAAGTAATCCGTATACTAGGGCTGTATTTAAGAAGTATTTCAATGTGATTTTTATTTAACCATGGTTGGGAACTGCTCCTAAAGGAAATATAAAGAAACCAAGGGTGAGAAAAAGACAAGCTTAAAAACTAACCCTTGAAAGCTGACTAAAGAATGAAGCATCCAGACGGGGTAGGGAATGGGATGGTGAGAAGAGAGGGAAGGACGCACAGTGGACTCTGGTGCTGGACTGTGGGTGATTTGGTGGTGGGCGCGCTGTCGTGGTGATACCTGATCGGCATGTGTGGATGTGACCTCAATTAAAAATATATACTAAAAGAAAAAATCACACCCCCCCCAAAAAAAAGGGAAAACTATGTGTTTCCTCAACATTTGAAACATCAAATGTGTGTGTTTTCTTCTCCCCAACACCAACCAGTTTCCAATTATCTGGACACCACTCGGGTGTCCTATAATTACTTCACTAACTCTGCAGTTAGCATCAGACTCCACAGGTTTAAGGGTTCATTTCCATATGAGTGCCCTCACTTTCTTTATTCCCTTGATTTTTTAAAATTATGTTTATTGAACGTATGTTGGTTTACAGTGTTGTACATGTTTTAGAGGGAAAAGTTCACACCGCTATAAATATACGTTATCATGCCACAGTCACCACCCAAGTATACCAAAATCCTGCATCATACCCATCAGGCTTCCTCCCTTCACCCGTCACCGATGTTCGTCTGATCCGACTATCATATTGACCTCTGAGAAGGTCATTGGTATAGCTACCATAACTTCTTCTTTATCTGCTCATTCATGAGTGGGCATTTAAGTAGTTTCCATTTCTTTTACCACTTATTTATTCGCTTATTTATTTTCATAATTTCTGGGGTCACGACTTCTTTATTTTTTCTATTGAGGCAAATTTGCCAATTTCAAGTAATGGATTCCCAGGTTATTCACACTTCCTACTGACTCGGCTACAAGGGCAGGGGTCCTGAAACACTCCTCATGTCTCCCTACTCTAAATTGTTAAAACTGTTCATAAAACTCAGGGAAAATTTAATATTCAGCTTATTATGCAGGGTACAGATGAACAAGCAGATGAAAAGGCACCTAGTGCCAGGTCTGGAAGGGACTCAAACATAGAGCATTGGTGCCTGTGGAGTTGGGGTGCTTTCTCTCCTCCCTACCAGCAGGGGTGTGGTTCACCAACCTAGAAGCTCTCAGAACCCTGTAGTTTGGACATTTTTATGAAGTTTAATCACATACATATGATCAAATTATTAATTCAATTTCCGGTCTCTCTTCCTTCCTGGGATCTGGGGGCTGATGGCTGAATTCCATTTAAGACCAACTACTAGAACAAAAAAATGCTTCTGGCACCCTTATCACTGAAGGGATTCCAGGGGCTTAGAGCTCTGTCAGAAATGGGGGGGCAGTGACCAAATACATATTTCTTATGTCATAACTCCATCAGCCCAAAAATGCAGTGACCTTGCAAATAACTCTCCAAATGGTGATGATTTGAACATTTCCTCTGGGTTTTCAGTGTATTTATGAGGAGGGGGGTGAGGACACATCAGTGAGGAACCCCCACTTAAAACCTTGTCCATTTCATTTTCTCACTGTTAGAAAATGTCATTAAATGGATCCAACATCATAAACCTCATTTTACTGACCCCAGATTTTCTCTTCTTCCCCCCCGCCTCCTCTTTTAGACTTTTTCCCTTCTAAAGGTCAGTTCTGCAAATATTGGAATCATTTGTATTTTACCACAGATATTTTTTTACATGTCCAGCTCCTTCAATAGTGCCTTAAATGACACCATTTCTAGACATGAATGTTTTAATGTTTTCCAGATGTACTTCAGTTTTCCAGAGTCTTTCCTAAAAGTCACTTTTCATAACAAGTCATACTTCAGACATGCTCTGATCAACTTAGATTTTGAAAGCTATTTTCTCCATAGTTTCAAACTATGAAGTTCTCCTATACTTTAAAATGACTTCAGCTTTGGAGGTACCATGTCACAAAGCTGGCTCACATCAAATTTTTAGGTAACTAAAATTCATACCTTTTCCATAGACTGCACATACTTGCTTTTACTTTTAAATATTTAAATACACATTGTGCATATGCATTTTTTATTCTAATTGGCATACCCAATTATAAGTAGCTGCCACAAACTTTTTTTCCTACCAACTTTGAATCATCTATAAATTTGATGTGCATGCTAATTTTTAATCATAACTTTTGTTATAATTTACAAAGCTTAGTGCATGAAAGAGAATTCTCTGGAGTCACTCTTAGGGTCCTCTAACCAAGCTAATATTAATGAGATTAAGAATTGACATTCTGTGAATATTTGCTCAAAAAGCTATGAGTTTATGTGGCTGGTTGCTTTTAACCCAGTTTATCTGTTAGATTTACAGAATGCTACCATGTTTCCTTGAGGTCCAAGGGAATCGAAGTACTTACTGAAGTGGAAGGATTACTATTAAAACAGTAGGATTAAGTTATCCTAATTCCACAATTTTATTCCTTTTTTTCTCCTCTTCTAGACGTATAAACATTTAGCATCAATATTATTTGTAAATGCCAACACTGTTTCCTTCACTAAATACAGAAAAAAATGAGGGTCAACATATCTTTCATATTCCCTCTCTTTGCTATAGTCATTGAGTGCTTCTGCATAGTACTGGTCAGCAATATTTAGGAATAAGCTCTGGCATAGATCATCATATTATCATCCTCTGCACACGTCCACTCTAATGTTATGAATTAAAGAGGAATTAAAAGTGATCACAAGTGAGATTTCATTGTCCTTTTAATACTGCCTTTCACAGTGTAATCTCAGTATACTGTACAATCTCACTGAATTCTATCTTGGATATGGTGATATTCATACCACGTGCATTAAGAAACAATTTAGAAACATTCTTTCACTTTCATACTTTCCAGGAGGAGCTTCTAAACCTCAATGCAAACTAGTCAACTTCTTCATTGCAGAAGAAAGTAGTTCAGCAACCTCCCTGCTGGGACCTTTACTCCCTTTCAAATCTGGCTGTATTGCCTGTGTCTAAATTGATGTCTACTCTTTATACTTTTTCATTTCTTCCTGACTTTTAGATACTTCAGAAATACCCTAACTGGACCGTGTCCTCAATTATTCTTTCTTCTCTTCTAGCTGTGCTTGTTTTCACCTGGCACCTTTCCTTCAGGGTGCATATTCAGGTGTTTCCTGCCTTCTCTTTGCTCCCCATGACCACTCATCACCTTCAACCAATAAACTGAATGGCGAGAGCACAGTGAATCTTGTAGCAAGCCAAGTTCTTCAAATAACAAGGCTACAGGCAAATAGTGTTAACACACATTGTCCTCATAAACAATTCATTAGAAATATAAAGTAGAAGCTTTACCTGATAAAGACAGGAAACTAGCATGGGGACTAGTAGTAAGCATTAAATATATCTGATTGCAGATCTAAGGTTAAAAGAAATGTGGGGGGGGGTGAAGGTGAAAGACGTGTATAAACTTGAAACACACTGATCTAGCAGAAATTCAACAAAAACGTAAAGATATAGATAAGCTCATTAATTTTCACAAAACAGGTGGAGTTCAGGATATTCCTTGTAGCTGTCAAAATAATAGTAAAAACCTAAATATGAGAAATGAAGACTGAGAATATCATGCAAATTATGGACATAAATATAACCACAAGCACACAACTGCAAATATTCCTCATGAACAAGAGTGCTCTAGAAGAAGGTACAATAAGAATAACAACAACAAACCAGCACATAGAGGGAAACTATGTTAGGACCAAGCTAAGACCAAACACCTCTGTCATATGAATGATACAACCTCACCTACTTAAAAAAAAAAAATCAGAATGATTCACCAAGCAAACCTACCAAGCAAACTTATTCAAATATAGACAAATGGACATCATGAGAATACAAGTAAGAAAGCAGTGGGTGGCAATCCTTATTGGCAAACAAGGTTGACTTCAGACCAGAAAGCAGTAAATGTGAAGCACTCCAATTCACAAAGAATGTATAGCAATTATGAACGTATGCAAGTAAAAAGAAATATATCACTACTAACACATATTTTAAAACCTTTCTTTTCATTCATATCAAGTCTGCAAAGGAGCTTTCTCCCATCCAAATTATCCAGTAATTGCAACCTTTTGCAGTATGTCAAAATCACCCAAGGAACTTCATAAACACTCATGATGCCACGTCTCTCACCCACGGGTTCTGAATGAATTGATTAGGGAGGGCATTAAGAAGGTTGTTTCCCAGATGTTTCTAATGTGCTTAGATTGAAAACCTCTGAAAAGCACCAAATAAAGGTACAAGGATTAGAAAAGCTGCAAACTCTTTATAATAATAATATTCACGACGGTAAATGGATCAATTGTTTAGAAATAAACTTAACAAATGTGCATATGAGTAACATTTATAAGAAAAGTTGAACAAATTAAAAGGAATTTCCTTACCTTGAGTAGGATGTACAGGGTTAGGATTAGGGTTAGGGTTAGGGTTATATCATATGTTTCAATTGCCCTTAAAATAATATATAAAATTAATACACTTCCAGTAAATACACCAACAAGATTTTTGGCAGCCAAGTCAGTTCATTCCAATAGTATATCAAACAAGCAAACAAACAATGGTATTGCTTGCAGACTTCCCCTCCCAACCCCACTCCCACAAAATAAAAGAGTAAGGGTTATCTAGCCCGGCTATATAAAACAAATTATCAAAACTCTAATTAAAATAGTGTGCTATGATGCATAGTGATAGACCGGCCAGTCGAATGGAACAGGAAGTCCGAAAGTACACCCCAAAATAAGTAGAAATCTAGTGCATGTTAGAGAAGGCATATCAAGTACCAAGAGGGAATAAGATGGACTTTACAGCAATGTTCTAGTTTCCCCTGACAAATATGCACTAGTCTCACACCAAATGGACAAGAGAACTAAATGTAACAACTGAGGACTGGAACACAGGTAAACTGTTTTACCAACTGGATGTATGAACTCCAATACAAGCTAAAAGCTAAAATAATATCATGCAACTTTAGCGAGTGTATTAATTTTCCATTCCTGTTGCAACAAGTTAGCAAAAACTTAGATGCTTCAAATAACACAAATTTGACTTACTGTTCTGTAGAAATCAGCACAGGACCCACCAAGCCACAGTCAAGGACTCAAATCGCAGCGTCTCCAGGCGGCGTTCCATCTTGGAGTCGAGGGGTGAATCTGCTGCCTAGCCTTTTCCAGGTTCTGAAAGCAGAAATGCACCCTTGGTTGGGGGTCTAAATTTTCCATTTTCAAAGCAAGCAATATTGTATTTCCCTGACCTGCCCTTCATATTCCTATATCCTTCTGCGTCTTCTTTCATCACCTTCCACTGCTAAGACGCTTGTGATTAAATACGGTCCACCTGGATGATTCAGGCTTATTTTCCCACATTCAGGTCAGCTGCTTACAAATTTAATTCCTTCGGCTACCTTCATTCCCCGTATCCATCCCTTAACCCGACATATTCTGAAGTTGCGGGGATTAGGACATGGACCTGTGCAGGGGCAATGTGAATGACAGTCCTCTGTTTACACAGGGTGAAGGAAATTTCCATGTTCCCAGTGTAAATCCCCAGATAACTTTTTGATTATATATGAAGGAACAAAGTTAATTTCATGCAAGAAAGATCCAGTTTAGGGCTCAAAGCAGCCTCACTAAGACCAGGACAAATGGTCATTACGGGAAATGGAAGTAAAGCAACAGGAAGGACAGTAACTCACCTACGGAGTATTTTTGCCAAAGATATTGAACCTTAATTCAAACATTTGAAAAGAAATAAACAAACCCCAGATTGTAGCTTAGCACATTTTACAAACAATGGGTCTGGAGTCCTCAAATATTTCAAAGATGTGAAAGAAAACAATAACAAGTCAACCATCACAGATAAAAGGAGATATGAAAGGGGAAAGTCAGGAAAAAGGATTTTGAGTGAATGGGAGAAACTTAAATACGCTCTGTTCAATACCCAAAAGTTCATTATTCATATTAGATATGATCACCATATTGCACTTATGTGAGGGAATATCCTTGCTCTAAAGAAATTATATTTAGGGGTTTGGTGCCATAGAATCTTTATTTTCTTTCAAATAGTTCAGCAGGAAAAGGGGGTTGGATAAGATGTTTGCAGAAGAGCTTGCAGAGACAAAATGAATATGAAAAAAAGCATTAATATTTGGTGAAACTAAGCAAAAGTTGAGCTTCATGGATCCTACCAACAGCCATCAGCAACCATGATTTGCCTAAAACATTTGACCAAGTCAGCCAAATGTTTCCTTTTATGAATTTTCAATTTTACAAAGTGATGTCATTTCTGTATTAAATTTTGTATCTATTGCCAAATTTTAAAATTGACTTTAATGCTTGTAGGGTAAATGAAGTTACCAGGTTTTTCTGCCCTCCCACCATTAACATTAATGACAGACTCCTGTGGTCCTACACACGTGCCTGATGGCAAGCACCTGAAGTGGGGTGTGGGCCCTGAAGCAGGGTGCCAGCCTCCCGGCCTCCCTCCCTGTCCTGCACCTGGCTGCCTCTCTACAAATGCTGTAGAAACCATTAGAAGCCTGAAAAAGCCACCGAGGACTCTAGGATCCTCCTTTACCCGTCTGCCCAGATCACAGAGAACCTGCTCTGTGCCTCGTTGGCACTACAATGCTTCTACTTAGACTTTAATTATTTAGCTACCACAAGGTTCTCGAGTGAGAAAGCATTTTTGTTTTCCTTCTTTTAAGATCTCTCTGAAGCTCTGTCCCATATAAACCAATTATTAACGTGAATACACTAAGTTGTCTCCTTTCTTTTGTGCCTAATGCAAACTCTTTCTCTACTCAGCTCAAGAAAATACCTGCATTTTCTCATAGGTTCCGAACTCCAGGCTTGAGGACTTGTTTGTAACTGGTCTTATAACAGTGGAGACTGTTGGTCCAGACAGTTTCTACCACATGGTGGGCATTCCATTTAAGTGAGATAAACATGAAGGCAATTTTTCTAAGGCACATTTTCACATGCTCTATGGAATGAAAACCTTTCAAACCAATTCTTTATCCTTTTTGAGGGTTTAACTTTGATTTCTCAACAGCAGAAATGAGGATACGCAGAAGGGACAAAACACAGGAGCTTTTACCCTGACAAAGCCCCTGTAAATGCTTAAAAAGCTTTTCTCCAACATTATGACTTTTTTCTTACAGAAGTTTCCTTATGATTCTGGTATTGTATCACCTGATAAGCTACACGGCTCCTTACCATTCCAGATGATACACAACTGGGTTTTGGAGAACTCTTTATTAAAATGCCCTTAAGTCATAAAAGCATACTTTGAAGTAGAACAGTAGGCAGCTGCTTCAGTAAGTTGAAGATCAAAGATGTTACTATCCCCATGGCCGATGAGAATGAAAACTTGATTTGAGTGCAGAAGTGTTTGGGGAGAAGAAATGATTTCTTGCTGATAAAAGAGAGCCAGAAATGGAGCAAGGTGACTGGACGAAGCTCCTTTACCCCACGGTTCATGCATTTCTCCGATAGCCTATCAGACCGTCTTTGAATCAGTCTTTTAAAATTTGAAACCTTTTATTCAATTCACCATTCTTTCTGTCTCAACAGCTGGCCCCTTATCTTTTCCCTTGAAAGAGAGCCTGCTGACCTGCCCCCTACGGAAAGGCTTCTGAGGCGAGGCTATGCCATTTCTTATTCTCACTGTCCTTGTTCTGGTATAAACCACCCTACATTAGACTACTTTTCTTCCTCATTATTTTCCCATTCATGCTTTGTGAAAGCCAGCAACAGGACTTCAGAATAGAAATACTCACAGCAGCCACTGCAAGAGGCTGTGCTGTGTCAACTTTTGAGACACTCTGTTGACTGGCCAGTGCTTTGTACTTTAGAGTTTATCGGCTAGTGAGGGAAATTTGAGCCAGTTCAAAAATCTCTTGATCATACAACTCCTGGGGTTTTCCTGAATTCTGAAGCAAAATGGTCAGTTAATCTCAACACAGAGTTGAGGAAGGTGGGAGCGGGCTGGGGAGGCCGGGCCGTCCACACGGCAGTCAAACCACCGGGTCAGCATCTCTGCATCTGGTGACCTTCAAGGCAGACCTGAGAGAGAGAGTCTGCAGGAGCAGAGGTTCAGTCTTGAGGCTTCTAGTGAAAGCCCACTTTGTGTTCAATAATGTACCATCACACTATTTGATAGTTAATTCACGTTCAAGTACAGTTACCAAACTGTGAGAGATAGAGTGTAGATCTGAGGGAAACCCACTTTGTATTCTTGCTCAGAACTAATGGAGATTGTAGCCTCAGGAGTGGTTCCTTTTGAAATTTTTGAGAATTCCCACAACTCCTCAAAGATCACATGGGGATGACCCGAAGAACGCAGCAAAGCCCAAAGCCGATATCACATACCCCGCTCCATACAGATGTAGGATATTTGTGAGTGTGTCAGAACGGAAAGCTCAGTAAGCCTGGGGTGGAACATAGCTCTGGACTCACAATTTTGTGGCGCATCCCTAGTGACCTAGGGGTTAAGTTTCAGTGTTTTTACCACTAAGGCCTGAGTTCGATCCCCAGCCAGCGAGCGAACCCACATATGGTACAGCAAATCTCTGCTCTCTCAGCAGCTGTTCCCCTCAGCAGTGTATTTCAGTCAATCTGCCTATTCTGCTCCCCACTCTATCTCTGGCAAATCCTCTCTGGCCTCCACACCTCTGGCCTACACCCCAGTTTTTCTATGCATAAATAAATAAATTTTAAAAATCTTGTCCAGATGAAAGAGTAGTCTAAGAATCTGTGAGTATTTCCTAGGCTAGGAGGTAATACTGCACTCCCAGTAAACAGTATAGATTTCAACATGTGACACAAATCTCTACAGTATGATCATTCCCCTTTCCTGTCATTTTTCTTAAGTTTTGGAAATTTAAAAAATGCACTGACCTAGAGTCCATGTGGCCATCAAGATACATGTGGTCACACAAATATTTCTACCTGGTCACACAAATATTGTTAACCATATGTATGGATATATTTTTGTCTGCTCATATATATAATCTTCCACATTGAGATCTCATTTTCTTCTGGCATTCCCTCCAAACTCACCACAAATAAGCAAATATGTTTCAGGCCAGAGCATTCTAGCTGGAATATTCATTCATAAAGCAGTCTTACACTTTTAGTGTGGACGCAAATGGTGCCATTATAACTGCAGCCTCTGTGGTTCTCAGCCTATTCTGAAGAGAACATTCTGGAATCAAGGGGCAATATGTGGGCTCCCCCATTAATTTGGGGGTCCATTTTGACTCCTCCCATCAAGATCACTGCTCACTTCTATGTCATGTGATGACATCTGGCACAGAGGGCTCTAGTGAAAGGACATTAGAGGCAGTGTTTAAATATCTAGTTGCGAAAAAGGGCGATGGGTAGGCCTCTCCCATAAAAGTTGAAAACATGGGCCTCCCCAGTGGCGCGGCTCTTGGGAGCTGCTCTGTGGAGCCGTTGGCAGCGGCAATGCAAGTTCGACGCCCAGGCAGGGAGATTCCCACATGGAGCAGTAGACCTCTCCTGCCTCGCCCGCTGCTCCCCTCAGCAGTGTGTTTCCATTGTTCTGCCTGTTCTGCCCCCACTCTGTCTCTGGTGAACCCTCTTGCTGCCCCATGCCTCTAGCTTGTACCCCAGCTTGTATGCATAAATAAATCTTAAAAAAAAAGTCGAAAACTTTTAAATTCAGAACCGATTTTGTTGGAAGGAAATGAAACTATCCTGTGCTCATGAAATGATGCTGTCTTCCTTGGTTTGTATATGACTGATAATGACTGTCACAGATGATACTCCTAAGAAGTTGGTCATAGGAGTGAACGAGGAAATTAGGCATTATGGCTGGGCCATTTCTTTCTTTTTTTTTTTTTTAAATTCTTTTTTTTTTTAGATTTATTTATTTATTTTATTTATACATACAAGCTGGGGTACAGGCCAGAGGTGTGGTGTGGCGAGAGGGTTCACCAGAGACAGAGCGGGGAGCAGAACAGGCAGATCAGAAATACACTGCTGAGGGGAGCAGCGGGCGAGGCAGGAGAGGTCTGCCGCACCATGTGGGATTCTCCCTGGC
>PVIJ01006291.1:0-25297 GCA_004024925.1 Scalopus aquaticus | reverse complement strand
GGGGAGGCCCAGGGGCCATTTCTTTTAAAAGCAACAAATAGAATATTTTTAAAGTAAGTTTGGGTTCACAGCACAATTGAGTAGAATGGATCAGGTTTCTTACCCACCCACTCTCTTCACACGCATAACCTCTCACTATTACTGCTTCCTATCAGGGTGGGAAATTTCTAACAGTGAATAGAACAACATAGATGCATCATTAACATCCAAAGTCTATAAATTTCTGTCTGTTTGATTTGGATCTTTGGCTGTTGCTTCTGTTTCTTTACTGCTTCCTCATGTGGTTCAACCTCCACAGTTTCTCTAATTAGGCCTATGGCTTTAAATCAGGTGCATAGATAAGCTGATGACTTCCAAATGTATTCCCCTAATCTGACTTTTTGCTTGAGTTTTAAGTCCCACTGCTAATCTTTTTACTGCTCCCATAGTTTTGCCTTTTCCTCAAGGTCTTGAAGTGGAAACATCCAGTTCATAGTCTTTCCAGCTTATCTTGTCTTACTTAGCAATATACATTTAAGCTTCCTCTACTCTAGTATCCAGGACTGAATACTATTCCACTTTCTGGATGCACCCATAGTTATCTTATCTATTCATCTATTGAAGGAGGTTGTTGGCTGTTTCTAAGTTTTGGCAATTATGAATCAAGCAGTCACAAACTCTTGAGTACAGGTTTCTTTTGTATGGCTGTAAATACTCAAAGCATTTTGTAAATACAGTGAGTACAGTCACTGGATCCTGTGGTATGTTTAGCTTTTTAGGAAACATCCAAACTATCTTCCAGAGTGGTTGTGCATTTTGCATTTCCAGCAATATAAATGAGAATTTCTTTTGCTCTGCATTCTCTCCAGCATTTGTTATTGTCAGTGTTTTGGATTTTAACCATTTTGATAGATATATACTGATATCTCAATACTGTTTTCCCTAATAACAAGATGTTGAACAAATTTTTATAGACCAATTGACCGCCTATATATACCATCTGGTTTACTGTCTTGATCTTCTGCCCATTTTTTAAAAATAGAATAGTTTTCTTACTGTTTGGCTTCAATAGTTCTTTGCGTATTGTGAATAAAAGCCTTTGATCATATATGTCTTTCGCCAATATTTTCTTCTAGTCTGTGATTTGACTTTTCATTCTCTTAACTCTTAACTTCATTTCTGTCTTCATTATTTAAGTATGGGAACTAAAAAGAACAATTAAATAATGGTAACTCCAGTTCATTGGAGTGTTTTACCTGAACAATATACAAAGGTGTGAACCATTGCTTGGTTCTCTCTCTTTTTTTTTTTTTAAGATTTATTTATTTATACATACAAGCTGGGGTACAGGCCAGAGGCGTGGGGCGGTGAGAGGGTTCACCAGAGATAGAGTGGGGAGCAGAACAGGCAGAGTGACTGAAGTATACTGCTGCGGGGAGCAGCGGGTGAGGCAAGAAAGGTCTGCAGCGCCATGTGGGAATCTCCCCGGCCTGGCGTCGAACTCGCATTGCGCGCTGCCGACAGCTCCACAGCGCAGCACTTAACTGCTGCACCACCAAGGGGGCCCCCATTGCTTGGTTTTCGAGTAATACTAAACAGTTTGCCAAATAATGTGTCAAAAATTTCCTTTGCCATTTAGTAAAATCTCCCTGGGAGGGAGGAAGGGAGTAGATAGCATTTCCCCATTTGATAGATGGGAAAATGGATATTCAGAAGTTAGATATATTTCCAGACCCATACTGAATAAGTGAGGAATCGTACTGATCACTAGCAACTTTATTGGATTATTCAAGACTATAACATTTTGTAGTGTGCATGAATTACAGTAGTTCCAGTGGGTACCTAAGTTTTTATACACCCTTAGGTGTACCTGTGAATCAGTATTTGACATTACTTTACTCCAGGGAATGAAAGGAGCAAAAAATAGCAGAAAATCATCCTGATGGGATGATTCAACCCGCACATGAAATGAATGATTTTTGAAATACTGACTTTACTGGCATGTAGATGATACACCAAAATAAAAAAACAAACAAAAAAAACCCCACCAAAAACAAACAAACAAAAAACCCCTACATGTTTAATGTACAAATTTGAGCAATTTGGACATAGGCATATATATGTGAAACTATCAGCAAAATAATGACTATTTTCAAAGTTATAAACGTATCTATATCACTTTTAAAAGCTTCTTGGTGCTCCCCTCCCTCATCTTTGTGTGTTTTCAATGAATAGTTCAGAAGTCAACCGAAAAATACAAGCTGCCATAACACATTATTATTTAACAGGTCCAGAATTTAATTGTTCCACAAAAAGATATTGGGTACTTCTTAAAATAGACATAAAACGCTGATTTCCTACATTTTGATCTTCAGGTTCTAAGTATGTGTGATTATATGAATAGATTTTTCCAAGTTAAAGGGACTGAACGTAATTACTTCTGTGTCTTAAAAACATTCATTACATGCATTTCCTTTTCTCATACGCCTACACACACACACACACACACACACACACACACACACACAATATGTAAAGAAAATAGAGAAAACACTTTCTCCAATATAGATTTTTCCCTCTTCTTATGCTTTCAGACAGCAAATTATACCAGTTTAGAAGAATAGACTGGTCCTTTCTACGATTAGAACAAGAAAAAAAAAAAATCTTTCCTTTGGCTGAGCTTGGAGATGACAAAGACTGTGTAGTAACTGTCTTCTACCAGAATCCGGTTGTGTTTTACTCTTCCTTTCTCAAAGCAAAGTCATCCACATATGATGCCTCAGGAATGTGGTCCTTCCTTCATTCATTTATAAAACAAATGTAAATAAATGCTATTTTGAAAATTACGAATGTGTTTCTTTACTGCCTTGGTGAGCACAAAATCCTCACCATAGTCAATCTTTCTCTATGTGATTACAAAGGCAAAGAAATGTAATATGCATGCAAATTTTGGACATGCCATTAGACTTAAAACATAACACAATGATTTGCAAGCCAGGATATTTTCTTGTGAGATGATTTGCCAAATTTTTTAACTGGAACTTGTAATTCACTTGCAGTACAGTCTTAGAACTCTGTGGTGAAGTTGAAGAGCAAGCCTTTTCCCCAATCTAGCCAGGATGAATGATTTTGAAAAATACTATTAAAATTCACTACTGGGGGAAAATAAAATTAGAAAAAAAGCATAGACTTATAAAATACAAGTCCCAACTGTTTTTAGTATTAGATTCAGCAGACAAAAATTATTCTGTTCCATGGCTATGAAAGTTTCTGTAAAACCCATATTTTGTACTTTCATCATAGAGCAGGAAGAAAGAGTTTTCAAGCCAACACCAACTCAGAAATGTCATTGTGAGAAGCACTAAAAAATTTCTGTCTTCTACCCATGATGATAAAGCCACCAGCTAACCCTTCCCCCTTTTGCCTCAAGATAACTCCAGATGGTATTGATATTCATTTGACAGTGACAGAAGAATAAAATAGGTAGACTTTCAGGCTGAGAGTAAATACAAGCTAGTGATCGGGACAGCAGGAATGACAGACTAGCCAGAAGGATTAGGTCAATTGGAAGCAAGGGGAGGCTGAGTGAACCAGGAGTGTTTTATGGTTCTGACCAATTCAAGTGTTAAAGACTTCTGCCTCAGAAATCATCAGTGACCAGGGCCTTGCTGGTGGTGCAAGGAGTTAAGCCTCAGCACTGTGAAGCTATCTGCAGCCACTGTAGCACAAGTTCAATCCCTGGCCAGGGAGCTTCCCACATGGCAGAGCAGCCCTCTCCTACCTTCCCGCTGCTCCCCTCAGCAGTGTAATTCAGTGTATCTGCCTGTCCTGCTCCCCACTCTGTCTCTGATAATTCCTCTCACCACCCCCATACCTCTGGTCTACACCCCAGCTCTTGTATGCATAAATAAATCTTTTTTTTTTTTTAAAGAAATCATCAGTGACCAGAAGCACCTAGAATGACACAAGGAAACCACATTGGTTTGATGACTTATTTTCCTCCCAACCCTTTATGAGGTCACATAGCCATCCTCCTCCCCTACATTTCACCCTTCTCCCTACTGCTAGACCATCTTAGGAAAAAAGGTTGAGGAGGGGGGAAGAAAAGGCTATTTAAGACAACAAAATATTTTATGCAAATACTTTAGAAACGGAATTTTATATAATGAAAGACTTAATCTAGCAGATGTGGGTTTGCTATCTCTACCAGTGTCAGATATGCTTTTCTCACTGTCTTGTGTAGACCTTTTCCAATAAGTTTCACATTGGTCTAGGGAAGTAGAGGCAATCAAAGTCCTGTGAATTTCAGTAGATCGCTCACCATTACTTAAAAATGCAGATGATTTTCAGTTAAGAGCCATGAAGGCCCCAGAAGCTGAGAGAAGTACTTGTCCCTGTCTCAGTCTTTTGCCCTTTTGCTAACAGAAGAGGCAATCACTTGCTCCCCCTTTTTATGGCCTACAAGAATGCAGCTTGGTGCTTATCATTCAGGTGTGTGTTTGTCAATGAACGTGTCCTTTCTATTTGAGAAACTCATCTTCTTATTCAGAGTAAAAAATGAAATCACCCCTTCTTGTCATGTGAAGTCTTCCCCTTCTCTCTTGATGCCTCAGGGCCTTTAACATAAAACATATATCCGTTTGGTCCCCTTTTACTTTAAAATTCACATGTGTATTCTCCATACAATTTTATTAAATTTTGGTTTCTGCTTGCTAATGTGTCTGACATTAATTTGTTGATTTTCTAGCCTCAAATGAACCCAGGGTTGTTTCCTAGTGGATATGCCCCCACATTGCTCAGCATAAGTTTCAACCATGTTGGGTGTTTAATATTCCTACAACGCTCTAGGAGACTGTCTTGTCTCATTTTGCTAACACTTCTTAACACTTTGTGTGCTGGCCATTTTCTGGGCCACCGCATGAATGGTATAAGCATTCAATAAAACACACACAACTCCTGAACTACCGGATATTAAAAAACTGTAATATCTCTCATAAACACCTTACACTTTCACCAAAACAATGTGTAAAGCTTCTAGACTGAGTACGATCAAAGAAATAGCTCCTAATAGTTCCAAATAATCCACCATGGCGTGACAAATGGGAGACTAGATGAACTCTTTTTAATACGTGAGTGGACCACAAAGTGTTAATTTTCGTCTGAGAAGCTCATCCTGGGAAATCCCTCACTGCTGAACAAGCTGAAAATCTACCATCAGTTCAAACAGAAGGTGTGAGTCAGAAAGAAGACCAATCAACAATAAGTAAATAATGCATCACCTGTATTCCCTGTATTCACACCGAAGTTGAAATATGATTTACATTTTGAAGCACTACTGCAAAATATGTATTCAATTACAGGCAACATTATAAGCCCTAAAAAAAAAAGTTAAAATACAGAGAGGCTGTCTGTCCTCATACAATCTCTGCACAGATAAAGAAAGTACTTCTTGCTACTGGAATTGTCTTAACTCAGGTTAATATATGCTTAAGTGTCAAGGCTGAAAGAGAAAAGGAAAATAAATTCTAGGAAACAATAAATAAATTGAATTGCTATAAAGATCACTTTCAATCTCATCCCACAACAAAATCTATGTCCTCTGTGTCTTCTTCTGCTTGATGAGAAGTCCAGTCAATTATGCTACTGATTGTCGTGTGATTATGAGTAAATCACTGTATCTAACAAATGGAATCAAGACTTTTTGCGAAAGCAGTTGGACTAGGCTAAATTGTCAGATTTTTCTTTTCCTGAAAAATAAACCTTACTGTAAAATAAATCCAACAGAGTATAAGTGCAAGGAACAAAGAAAAAGTTCTCATATTTGTAATTCAGCTCTGAGATAACCAGCATTGAGAGATTAGTGGTCATTCTTTCATTAGCCTTTCAGTGAAAACATGTACAAACAACAATTATACTTCGATGGGATGCTAAAACACATGTTTTCTCTCTTTTTTCCAACTGACCAATAAAGTTTTATTTATATATATGTGTGTGTATATATATAAATATATATATATATTATCTAGATAATATATATCTAGATAATATAGATATATCTAGATATATAATATATAAGGTGCTGATTTGGCATAGGCATACTTTGCCAAATGATGGCCACATTCAGATTAATTAAATTATCTCAGTTACATCTTTGTGTGTGTGTGATGAAAACCCTATGGTTTATACATTTAGCAAGCTTCAAGTATCCAAAATCATTTTATTGACTATAGGTATCATGTTGTACATTAGATTGACAGAGTTTATTCATCTTTTAACTGAAGATTGGTTTATATATAAAACATCTTCCTTATGCACTCATCCATTAATGGATACTTCGGTTGTTTTCAGAAGTGGTTGTAAGTTCTGCCTATGAACTAAAACACTTAGATGAATCACCTGGAGACAGCTTGGGGCCCACTAGATCGGAGAAATGATGAGTCATCTCACAAAACCAGGAACTAAACAGTCTGAGCATCGGCTGGAGCACTAGTATGAGGGTATCTGACCCAGGACTGACCAACGAGAAACTGTGAACCTCAGACTTCCTCCTGCAGTAAAGGCAGGACCATTTGGGGGAATAGAGAGTTGAGGGAGTGGATGATGGGCCTGACAGAGTGCTGATGGTGTGAAAGCAAGGTAGTAAGGCAGAAAATTACATACTTGTTCGCAGCATGATGGACAAGAATAGCTTGATGGACGTACCCTACAAAGATACTGAGAAATCAATCCCTCCAGCAGCACCACCCAGTACAGGCAGAAGACAGGATTTTGCTGAATGGCAAAAGAACCTTATTTGTCTCCACTGGAGGAGAAATCATAAAACCACATGCAATAACCCAAAAGCTGCCTCTTTGATGTATTTCTTTTTTCTCTCTGGTAAGGTACTGTCTCTTGGAATGAAGTTTTGGGGTACAGTTTCTCTCCTCTTACCCCTAAAGGAGGTATGCAGGAAAACAGGAAGATGCTCTATATTTTATATTTATAATACCTTGACTTATCAAAAAAGGAAACAGTGGAAAAATCACTCTTAAAAGATCTATAGGTAGTTCACATAGCAAAATCAAATATTGCTGAGGGCACTGATAAGAATGTTAGTCAAGGAGATGAAATATTTCCTGGCGGTCTTAGCTTCTTTCTATAAATTATTTCTCCCAAACAAGTCACATAGTAAGATTACCGGCACTAATGATTCGAGGTGAATCAAAATATGATACTAATTAATATTTTTTGAAAGGCAGAGAGGTTCTTTAAGAGAGATGACATTTTATAAGCTGTCTGCCAGGACTGTGGGGGGGAAAAAATCAGAATCCATTAGAACAAAATGGAATGAATTAAACTGACTTTCTAATGCCCGTTACTTCTTTTGTACAACCCGTGGCAATATCTATCTCTCTTTAAAACAATGAATCTACCTGAATAATAATATACTATTTAAGACTAATCTCAGCTCAGTGGAGACTGACATATAGTAATAGATTAGTGAACAAGGGAACACATTTTATAGAGCTGTCCTTTTCTTTTCACTTTCTCCAATTTCAAGATCATCTACAGTTGGCAACAGATGAGTATGAAATCTGTCAAACGTGCCTCCCTTCCACGCATAAACTGGTGACTGCCACTGAGTGGGGGGAGGGGGGCGGAGCACAGGTGAGACACTTCAACTTCGGGAGAATAAATTCTAACTTCTATTATTTCCTTGGTAAAACAAAAGAGGACAACACACCTATCTACTGATGCATTTTCCTCCTAAGCATCTCAGATTTTGTCTTGATAATCTTTCATTGTAGAAATTCATATCACATTTTTCATTCTTACTCCCTAATATCTCTGCAATGCAGAGTGGCCCACAGAAACACAGTCCCCCTAGGGGGCACGAGATCTGAGGAATGAGTAATATTTTTCTCCCATTCAGGGAAATTCCTACTTAGTTAGGGGACTACTTTGGGAGAAAGAGAGCACTGCAAAATCAGTGGATTCAATGTCAGCTCACAGTGCAGGGGCAGCCGACCAGCCTAATTACTTTGGTTGCCTTAAAGTCACTGCCTCTCCAATGCTTTCCTGCCAATTAACCTGCAGCAACTTTTGATAATCCCATGGCAGAAATATTCTATGAAGTGTGGTCTTCAGAATTGCTTTCCCTAGAAGACTCACATCCCTGGAATATTTTTTCATCCTTTTTCAACAACACACAGATTTTGGAGAATTAAGAAACCAAATTAATGGGAAGACCAGCTGGGAACTCACCTAGGATGCAGATCTTAAAAGGGAACAGAAACATCACTGGAATAAATTGGCAAAATGTAAATTGCTTTCACTCCTTACTGGTGTCAACCTGTCTGACTGGAATCTTAAGTGAATCACACATGAGCTTGCTGTCAGCCGAGATCAAAAATCAATAATGTATGTTGTTTTGCTTACCAGGAATGAGTGATTTAGTTTAATTATCTAAATGTTAAACCCCTTAATTGGCCTCCAAAGAAAGTGTCTCATCTAGAAAACTGCAAAAGAAAATTGAGAAAACTACAGAAAAGGTGTGAAATATATTTTTTAAGCTCATCCTTCTCTAGCTAGTGAAGTCCGTAAATTTTTACATATAGTCGCTCCCATTAAAAAGTGTAGAAGTATCCAAATAAAATATAATGCGTGAGGTGCCAATTCATGAGCCACCCCAGGGTAACCATGTGACTCCAGTTGACTCCAAGTCACACAAAATCCCTTTGATTAGCTTTTCAGCATCTTTGTAGTGGAAGGTAATCCACAGATGGAAAGTATTTAAATATGGGGTTCACCTTCAAAGATCTGCTTATTAGATATATTCTTATTAAATGATTAGCTCCTTTAACTTTATTGACCATGCTCTCGACTGTTTTATTCCAACTCTCCACTATTAATATCGCTAAACTGATAGAATCATTTCCTCACTTTCACTCTAGAACTTTCAGTATTGTTTGGCTAACCTCCGATTCATCATCAATTATGAATTCTCTTTCTGTCATTTATAATTCAGGAATAAGCATCATGAAAAATCGACATCAAGTTAATTTGGTTTTACTCAGCCATCTGAAGATTAACCGTGATTTTTTTGAGCAATTCCCATATGTCAGCTGCTGGACTAACAGCTATCTACATGCACGCAATAGTCATTGTCTCTTCACAATAGTTTTATAAAATAGACTCTAGATCAAGACAAGGAAATTGAAGCTAAAAACAAATTGAACTTTTTTTTAAAGATTTATCTATTTATGCATACAAGCTGGGGTACAGGCCAGACGCGTGCGGCAGCGAGAGGGTTCACCAGAGACAGAGTGGGGAGCAGAACAGGGAGAGCAACGGAAACACACCGCTGAGGGGAGCAGTGGGCGAGGCAGGAGAGGTCTGCCACGCCATGTGGGAAGCTCCCTGGCCAGGTGTTGAACTCACTTCGCCGTTGCCGACAGCTCCGCAGCACAGTGCCTAACCGCTGAGCCACCAGGGAGGCCCCAAATTAAACATTTTTTCCTAAAATATCACAAAAATTAGCAAACCAGAATTTGACCCTTGGTATATCAACTTATATGATACCAAAAGCCATGCCTACCTTGTCATTCACATCTCCCATTTACTGACCAAGTGATATGTACCACACTTCACACTATGCATTTTGTGTTTGATCCATATGGACACACTAAAATTCACAGAGGCTAAATCATCCACTAAGTGAGCAAGTGGCAATTGCAGAGGTTAGAGTCAAACCAGGTTTTTCCAGGTACACAAGAGACCACAGGGTTTGCATGAAATAACGAAGACAGACTCTCAATGCTCACTTTCTCCCCTAGCCCTGCATGAATGAAAGGTATTCAGATACTATTGAATTTTCCATCTTTGGGAGCTTAGTCCTGTTTACTTTTTAATTTTTTTTCAGGTAGAACTGTGAGAATCCTTGTCAATATCTTGGTTAGTCCACCTTAAATTTCTTCCAGGACTTTCTGGATATCATTTGGCCAGAATTTCTCACTGGAGAAAATTAGCTTTCTTGCCTACTTTTCTGAGGCTTTAATGTGGGTGGGGGTTCTCCTGTATGCTTCTATTTCTAATGCTCTTTTTTATTAGAAAGGTGAACAGTTTATGAACACCTTTCCTAAGTCATTTTTCATTTTATTTTGGCAAAAGCAGACATATAAAAATTATATTAACCTAAGTACGTAGCTTATTACCATTGAAATATTTAACAAACCATTCCTTTGTCATAATATTGTAGGTAGCTTTTGTGGTTGACCACTAACTGGGGCTCTTGAGGTTAGTTCTTTCAGAAATGCCTCCCTCTGGCTCTCCAGTTCTTGGTATTCATGTCCTAATATCATTCCCTCCCCTTGAATATGGTCTAGATCTTCTAGCGACTTTCTTTCATGAATAAAAATACAATACAGTAAAAGAGACAGCTACCATTTCCAATATTACAAAAAGATATTTTCATCTTGTTAGAACTCTCATGTTTGCAGCTATTCCCTCTTGCCCAATCACTTCTCTCTGATAAAGCAAGTGCCTTGTTGTGAAATGCTGAGTAAAGATGCACACTTGACAAGAAACCATGGGGAACCTCTGGGTAACAACCTGTGAGAAACTCAAGTTTACTCTGATAACTAGCAATGAAGTGAACCTTGCCAACCACCATGAGCGAGAGCAGCAGATCGTTCCCAAGCCATGAGATGACCATAGCTTTGTTAGGGACCCTAGATGAACACACCATAGTCCTGATGCAGAGACACTGTGAGGCCATAAATCTATTTGGCACGCAAAGCCTTGAGTTGATTTGTTACACGGCAATAGATAAAAATGCAACTCATCACTTGCAGCCTTCCTCAAGAGTTACGCTGGACTCACTAGGCTCAGGACAGGCTGTCGAAAGATGCCAGTCTATTCCTTGCAGCCTTATTGGACACCAACACTTGCATATATTGGAGTGGAACTCTTGCTTTGATTATTTGCTCCTTAGACAGTGTGCCAAGCTGTAATTTCTTCAGAAATATAATCTGTTATCGGAGAGAATCTGGGATGTCACTATGTAGTTGTCATCTGCCTTTCCCAAATAGGACTTGGCGTGTGCCCTAGATAAAGTTTACACAGAGACTTCCTCCCTTGATTTTCAGCTCTCACATTTTCATTATCAATTTTATTTTATTTCTATAATTACAACACAAAAAAAATTTACAAATTGCTAGTAATAGTTGTACATCAAATCAAATTTCAACAATAGCTTTAATTTAAGGAATGCGTAGTCTGTCATCATTGCTTTGAAATACGCCAATGCATACTGCAGTGGGTGAGACAGGAGAGGTCTGCTGTACCAAATGTGGGTCAGCTCCCTGCTGGGGATCGAAATCAGGCCATGGCAGTGACAGCACTAAGACTGAACCCCCACACCAACAGGGAGACCCCTACTTTTTCTTGTTTACATTGTACTATAGATATTTTCTTATACTGTATTTTAGAAAACATGATTTTTAACAGGTGTGCTAAGAGCTTTCCATGGGTTATACTACTTAAGAGTTAAAGACCTATTTTTTTTTTTTTAACTCACTATTCTGTTTTCCAGCCTACAGATGAGAAAACAGTTTTAGGGAGGTTATGTATCTTGCTCATAGTTACATAGAAAGTAAGAAAGGAACTGGAATATGAACCTGAATATAGACTATGTGTCAAGAAGAAAAATGTTTTAAAGGCTATTTATTATTTAAGAATAGTTTTTTTTATTGTTATTTATATCTTTTACATTTTGTATTCCCCTTGGGTAACCCACCACCAATTCACCCGTGATCCATCTCCGTGATCCCTTGTGTTCTTTTCTACTCCATTTTGTGCCCTTATCTTCCCCCTCCCCCCACCCCCCAAGTGTCTCTCCTATTTGGTTTCCCTATAGTCCTGTTATAAGTGAGACCATTCAATATTTTTCTCTTTCTTTCTGGCTTGTTTCGCTGAGTATGAGCCCCTCTAATTCCATCCATGTCGCTGCAAATTGCATGTGTTTATCTTCTTTGAATGCTGAATAGTATTCCATTGTGTATATGTACCACATCTTCTTGATCCAGTCATCTATTTTTGGACATCTGGGTTGCTTCCTTACCATTGCTATTGTGATCAGTGCCGCAATGAACATACGGGTGCAAGTATCCTTTTGGATTAGTGTTTTTGTGTCCTTTGGGTAGATTCCCAAAAGTGGTATTGCTGGGTCGTATGGAAGCTCCATGTTTAGTAGTTTGAGGAATCACCATACAGCTTTCCACTGAGGTTGGACCAATTCACATTCCCACCAGAAGTGTAGAAGAGTTCCTTTTTCTCCACATCCTTTCCAGCATTTGTTGTTGCCTGTATTTTTAATGTGTGCCATCCTCACAGGTGTGAGGTGGTATCTCATAGTGGTTTTGATTTGCATTTCCTTGATTATAAGTGATGTTGAGCCTTTTTTCATGTATCTGTTGGCCATTTGCTTTTCTTCTTTGGAGAAGTGCCTTTTTACCTCTTCTGACCATTTTTTGACTGGATTGTTAGCTTTGTTTTTGTTGAGTTGTGTGAGTTCCTTGTAAATATTTGTTATCAGTCCTTTATCAGATGTATTGTGTGCAAAGATCTTTTCCCAGTTAGTAGGGTGCCTGCTTCTTTTGGTTGATGTCTCGTTTGCTGTACAGAAGCTTTTTATTTTGATGTAATCCCAGCTGTTTATCTTGTCCTTCACTTCCTTCGCTTTGGGGGATGCATATTTGGGGGATGTGTTGTTAAAGATTTTGCTGAAATGTATGTCATGTAGTGTTTTGCCTACGTTTTCTTCTATATATTTTGTGGTTTCAGGTCTTAGGTCCAAGTCTCTTATCCATTTTTAATTGGTTTTCGTGCCTGGCATAAGGTAGTAGTCTAGTTTCATTTTTCTGCATGTAGTCATTCAGTTTTCCCAGCACCGTTTGTCGAATAAACTGTCCTTGTTCCACTGCATATTCTTTGCACCTTTATCAAAGATTAATTGTCCATATACATGTGGGTTGATTTCTGGGTTCTCTATTCAATTCCATGCAGTTTTAATTATTATGGCTTTGTAATATGGTTTGAAGACTGGGCGGGTGATACCTCCATTTTCCTTTTTGGTCAGGAGAGCTTTGGCTATTCCAGGTTTTTTTTGTGGTTCCATATGAACTTCATCAGTATTCATTCTCTCTCTTTGAAGAATGCATTGATATTTCTATTGGAATAGCATTGAATCTGTAAATTGCTTTTGGTAGTATGGCCATTTTGATAAGGTTGATTCTTCCAATCTATGAGCAGGGGATGTCTTTCCATTTCTTTGTGTCTTCTTCTATTTCTTTTAATAATGTTTTATAGTTTTCTTTGTATAGGTCTTTCACCTCTTTTGTTAGGTTTATCCCCAGGTATTTGATTTTTTTTTGTTTGTTTTGATTGTAAAAGGGGTGGTTTTCTTGATTTCCTCTTCTTCTGATTGATTGTTTGCATATAGGAAGGCTACTGATTTTTTTGTGTTGATTTTGTATCCTGCTACTTTACTAAACTGATTGATTATTTTGATTAGTGTTTCTGTGGAGCTTTTAGTGAACACTTTGATTTTAGTCCTCAAAATCCACATCAGAGCTCTGATATTCAGAACTATTAGAAAAATTCATGTTATTTCAAGTCTCTCAGTTTGTGGTAATGAGTTACAGCAGCCTTAGGAAATGATATAACCCCTTAATAAGAGTGCAGAGGGGGTGAGAGCCAGAGCCCAGGTCAAGAAATCAGACTTAGTTTGGATGGGCTCCTCAACAGGTCATAAATGATAAACAACTGCCCAAATGACCTCCAAGTGACTCATAAGCAGAGCTGTGTTTGGGATCCACACCTGACACATAGTAGGTCCTCAATTAATGTATAGTGAATGAATTAGTAATTCAAAGCCTCGGAAGTTCTTTTTTGTTATACTTCAATCTTACTTTCATCATTCCAACTGCCTCAGGGAGTCCTATAAAAACTCCACATTTTAAAGACAGTTTTATTTCCTCTGGAAATTTTTTTCATCTCACCTGTTTTCCTGAATATAAAATAAAAGTTGATGTGCAAACCCAAAGTTGCACTGTAAACGAAAGCTGATGAATTTCAGTTCATCTGTATGAAAGAAGTAATCCAAAACAACCTCTTTTCATTTCTATCTCCCTTGAATGAAAAGTTGATCTGAACAATTCAAATTCTTTTGAGATGAATTAGAAATTAGAAGCTTTCTATGCAGGTTTAAGCAGCTTTGGGATTTGTCATTACACTTCTACAAATTTCTTTAAAGGGAGCTAACAATAAAGATAAAAGCAATAACCCTGCCAAGTACATATTGTAGGTAGATTTGAAAGGACACAACATGCTCCTGCTCAAAAAGAAAAGTCCCTGCGGCTGAGGATCTGGTCTTCTGTGCATTCATTTCTTGCTCCAACTGACATTCTTTGAAAGCAGCAACCACATCGTTTAATTTGACATTCAAAGAAGGCACTGTGAACCACACCATCCACTGTGATAAAGTCAAATGCATCTGAGATTTCTTCCAGGAGTGGAGGAGAGCCCAGAATTCTTGTCAGTCTTCAGCCTCTCCCTTTCCTTCCTTGAGATTTGCAATTTGGATTCAGTCACATGATTTGCTTTCTGTCCACTATGCCCAGGACACCTTTGTCAACCACCCAAAGAGTGCTGTTGCAGACTGCTTAGGTCTCTACTGAGTAGTTTTCCAGACCATCTTTCTTCCTCAGTGTCTGATCTTGTGTTTTTGAATATTACATTATAAATACGATCTACATCTCCTTTCTCCCTCGTAACTCTCTTGACATTTACTGCCTTACTCTTTGCAGATACCTTAGCCCAAGGCACTAAGATTTTGATCTTAATCTTGATCAGAAAATTAAGTGAGTATTTGGAGGAAACTGTAGAAGGGAAGGGAAGGGAGATGAAGAATATATTTCTTAAACAAATTAGAACGATGGGAAGGTATTTTAAGTATAGCCAGATGATCAAAAACTGCACCTTTTCACCTCCCCTTAACTGGCCCATTGTATCCACTACTGAGGATTGTACTGTAGATTTCCATAGCAACTCTCCTGCATTGTTATTATGCCAATGTAATAATTATCACATCCTTGAAGGAAGACTGGCCATTTTCTCAGTAGGGAAAGAAAATAACTATGGTCTATGGAGGATCCAAAGATGATGAATCATTTATATCCTCTCCACCTACTACGTCCTGAAGCAATCCTACCAGTTTTGCAAAAATTGTGTACTTATCGGTTTATTAATTTTGGAAGCAAAAGGAACTCTTTCAGACTACTAAGGCATCCTACAAAAATACTTCATCTCTCACGAGTCTAGGTAAATATGACTTTCAATGTAAGCTTTTATTGGGTTGTTTGCAAATGGACAGAATCAACATATAATGTCATTTTTGAAAGCGTCTCATGGTGATTAAAGGTGTGTGTGTACACACATATATACATGTGTCATCCTCCAACTTCAAAAGAATCCAGTCATTATGGCTATGTAGCTCAAATATATAGGTAAAACCCCTATTTATAATAGCTTCTGACTTCCTGGCACCTAACAAGGTTTTAAAATAAACCTTGGGGGCCTCTCTGATGGTGCAGTGGTTAAGTGCTGTGCTGTGGCAGCAGCAACGCGAGTTCAACGCCTGGCTGGGGAGATTCCCACACGGTGTGGCAGACCTCTCCTGCCTCACCTGCTGCTCCCTTCAGCACTGTATTTCTGTCCATCTGCCTGCTCTGCTCCCCACTCTGTCTCTGGTGAACCCTCTCGCCACTCCATGCCTCTGGCCAGTACCCCAGCTTGTATGCATAAATAAATAAATCTTTTAAAAAATTAAAAAAAAACCTTGGCTACTATACATTTCAAAATGATGATCAACATAGCAAAAGAATCCATAAAATGAAGCAGACTAGATTTTGCCAATGACATTTTGTGAAATGCTAGATTCAGTTGAGGATGGGCTAGAAATAAGGAGTCATGGGTGTATAATATTCCTTTCTACTTTCATGATATGGTTGCAACAGAGAAATGCTACTGGTTATTGGTGAGGTCTGCAGCTTCAGCAACAACACCATCCTGTCTGTATGTTCTAGGGGGGATGATTCTCTACCATCCAAATGTTTTTGAGTCCCTAGATGAGCCAGGTGCTCTCCTACTCCCAGAAAAGATAGTGGTGAATCAAGCAACCATGTGCCTGCTGTCACAGAATTTACATTCCAGTAGTGAGAAATACTCAGTGGACAAACATAGCCTGTGGCAGCCAGTGACAGGCATTAGAAAGCAAAATAGAACGCGATAGAGAGGGTAGCTGCTAAGAGGAGTGAGGTTCACTTTATGTGGGGTGGTCAAAAGATGGCTTTCTGAGGAGGTGACATTTAGCATTTAAGCACATTCTTAAAAGAAATGGCTTTTCAGTATTGCTAAGTGCTCTTGGAAGCCCTTCGCCCCCGCCAACGCTTTCAGTAAGTCTGTAGATGAAACAAACATCTGCCAGATGAAAGAAGAAAGAAGGTAAAGACAGGAAACTCGAGTGATAAATCCACACCGATCCAATTCAGGGACTAATTTATGCTTCCAAAGCATGTTCAGAAAAAAGTTCAAAAGAAATCCCCACCGTGGGACCCTTTGATGAATGACCAGTAGCTAATTGTTGCCGAGCATCCTACAGGCCTGACATATCATTCGAAATCTGAGTGGATTTCAGAAGAGAAATGTTATTGCATTTAAACAATACCATTAGCCAATCTGATTTCACTTACTGGTATGCACTTGGTTCCAGCTATCTAGTCTAAAGATGAATTGCGCGACGGTCCTATTGTCAAAACGACAGCGTGAAAAGAGAAGCATGTGGGTTGTAATAATAATGTGGTACATGTGTAGAAGGTCAGAGAATCAACAGATTAACATTCCAGTGAAAGATTTCCCCTGGGACATCTTTTGAAAGTACCAAAGGCCAAAGATCAGGACACTGATAATGTGTCTGGCATTGGTGGTGAAATTGTTGTATGTATTTAGCTCTGCTGAGGACAGAGCTGGGTTCTTTTCAATTAGTTGATGAAATCTTTCCTGAACAATGAAGAAGCCAACCACAGAAACTGGTTTCAATGCAGCTGAATGAATGGAAATGAGGTTGTGTGAAAATATGAGTTGCTTACTTCAGATGAATGAAATAAATTTGAACATGTTCCCTCGAGAAGTGAATAATTCCTTACCCTGCAGATGTAAGCCTATCATATACAGCTTCATTGAATTTTATTTTATTTAGTTATTTTTAATCTCAGAGGCATTTTTTTATTTTTAAACCAAATTTTCAAGTTTGCTACCTCTCTGCAAGGTGCACCTAGGGATGATTGGATGGGGGAGTCTGGTGGGGGGGAGGGGCTTGCCAATGAGGAGCAAGGGGAGGAGGCGGCATTCGGGCTCTGTAGGCAGAGGGAACCAAGGGTCAAGCCGGATTCCATCGTTCACTGTTGGGTAAAAATAAACCTCGAATTTCCTTACTTGTAGAGTAACATGCACAAGTAATAGGGGGAAATATGCACAGCCCAAACATTGGTTGAGGAGACTTAAAAGGACATTTATGGAGCATTTTGCAACCTCACAATAAATGGGGGATAATATTCACTTTTACAGCTTTTCTGTTGTTTTCTTGACATTGCTGTCACCTTATCTGTCCCTGTCCTGGGAGATAAATCCTAGGTGACTTGACACATATTAGGAAGGAATGGCAAGTTTTATTTATATTCCTAATATAAACATTGCTTAGCTACAGGAAGGAAGATTGTCTACTTTGTTTAAAACTTCCTTTATTTGCTATAAGAAATGACGATCTGAAAAAAAGAACAGTGTTTTCAGAAAATAAGTAAAATCTGACAAGTGATTTGCAAGCTACAAAGGATATACCCCAACAATCATTTGGGAGACTGTGTATAATTGCTACAATAGTCACTGGGTTCAGTGCACAGGTTTAAATTGCAAGTGAACTGCTACTAGCCGGTTAAGCTTCAGAAAGTTACTTAACCTCTCTGGGCCTTGTCCCTTATCTATAAAATGGGGAGATAACGGCATCCACATCATAGCGCTGACAGAGAATGCAGTGAGTTCTCAGAGAGCTTAAAATGACGCATGTTGCTAATGCAATGCATTACTTCAATGATCATAAATTCATTCTAACCATGAAAGTGTTTCAAGGAAATTTAATAATGTTTTTCAGATGGAAACTTTAATTGTGATTGTGCACGGTCAAGGTGTAAAATTTTATTTGCCACAAATACTCATTTTCTTCAGATAAGGATGAGTCCTATAAATAATGGGAAGGTAAGTTTACCCTTAACTGTCAACTTACAAGGATTTTGAAAGAGTGGTTTGTCTTCTTTCCAGTGAGATCCCATGTCTTTGTCTCTGGAGGCATCAGAACAGTGCCCTGAAACTGACAGAGCCTCCACCGACCTCTCTTTGGGGATCACAATGCACAGCTCTCAATTACCTCCTCAACCCTGGAAGACCTCGGACAACAGCTCAGTCAAAGGGGTTATGACTTGAGGACTCCAAAGAAAAGTCCCATGAAGATATAATATATGTCGGTGTGAGATGCACAAATCTCTCTAAAAAAAAAATGTGGCTTCTTTTATGACTTGGCTAGACAATGTTTGGGTAAGATGTTCGAAACCAATGAAGTATAAAAGCTGGAGCACAGCTCGTAATCTTTTTAAGGTTCTCGGACAATGGTGTCAACTCTTCTGCTGCTCTTGACAATTATCACTGATAGTCTTTGAATCAACAATAAAATGGAAATGGAAGAGATAGTCTGACCTGGACCTTAACAGAATGCTGTAGAGGGCTTACAATGATTACCTGAGGGTGATGCTGGCTGATGGGCACTAAAGCAAGGGATTAATAGATTCAACAGCTGCTTGATGAATTTCTCTGAAAAGAGAGGCCTGAAGGACACTGACATAAAAAAAAAAAAAAAGGAGAGAACATAAATGGCTTGTGAGAAAGAGCCAAATGGCCTTTTCTTGTTTCCAAAGAGACTGAAACTCCTGTGCTGTAGAATGTGCTATTTCTTATAAAAGCTTCTGGAAATGTACCTTTTTTACCGAAATTCAAAGCAGAGCCACAAATCATTTATAGGAGACAAAAAACAATAAGTAGTGTCAGCACAGAGGAATATATTTTACTTTGCTCTGCCATGAGGAATTATGGTGGGTTGTGATGAGTGGAATATAAAGTAACTTAAGTTGCCTGTTGACAACAGAGTTTGAAATTATAAAATGTAAAACCAATATATTTCCTGCACACTATGAAACAGGCGGGGTATTTTTATGGCTTCTAGCAGGATACCATGCCATCTCTCAAAACCCTATAATTCTGTAAGCACGTTAAGTGCATCCTGTTATTTATTTTGTTTGTTTATTTGGCTTCAAGGATTTCATAGGCATAGAATTGCATAGAATGAAATGCAAAGAAAGTGACGGACACTGAATTGTGATATTTTCAAGAATGTTCTACCCTAACTCTAGTGCATTCTGACTCCGGTGTGATTAACGTGCCGGTGTTCCTCACCATGATGCCATCTTTCTCCTAAAGCAAGTGGGAAAAACAAGTCCATCAAAAAGGCTGCAGGAATGTTTTCTCCACCATGGTCTATCCAGAGTCTAAATATAAAAATTAAGTCTTTTATCAGGTCGATAGCAGAGGGGTGCATATATGATCTCTTTAAATGACAGATGGTGATAAGCAAGTCAAACACTTTTTATGTGCTAGACACCAGAGGTGCTGTAACTACTGACCCACATTAATGCAGTGCTCTGACAAAAGGCAGGAAGCAAAACTCTGTCAAGCAGCTCACACTAAACAATGGTTCATTTCATCGTTTTCTTTTTGGTTGCTTAATCTAAAGTCAGGCCTGTCAATCAATCAGTCCAAAATGCTTTGATTGCTTACATGTTTTGGCTGCTAACATTTGCTGGGATTTTATGTTGACATCAAATTTCACATTTTCAATTATTATTTATAGACTGAAGTCCTGTGAATTGGAATTGACTGGAAATTTTGTAGAGTTGTGGCAGTGCAAGTGGTTAGTGATTGGGACAACGGGGGAGGAGCAGAGTGAGGGAGGGGTCTGGGTGAGTTCCAGATGAAGCTCTGTGGGGGGACAGAGGGAGCCTCCTTACCCAGAACACACTCCTGCTGCATCAAAGGAGCAGGGAATCTCAGCGCATGGGCTCTCCCTATCTTAAACAGAGGCCCTTTCTTCCCCTTCCAGGCTGAAGAATTTTGGAGAGTAAGCAGCGCCCTTCACACAGCAGTTTGTCAGCTGTCAGCAGCTCCTGACACGACCAAATCCCAAAGCAGGGGACCAGGGATGCGTAATACAGAAGTGCCCAGTTGCTTGAGTTGAAAAGAGAGGAAACATCAGATGCTGCTTTTCAAACAAAGACCCAGTTTCATGCTTAACACCACAAAGATAACTTGGTTTTCTGTTCTTAGGATTAAAACAAATTTTCTCAAAAAAAAAAAAAAAAAAAAACCTTTGTTCCTTTTAAGTAAGAGCAAGCTATGTGAAATGAATTTTAACCAGGTTCTGCCAATATCTATCAGCACACAGCATTTCATATTGCAGATAATAAGGGTCTGGAGAAAATGACAGGCGGGAGAAAGGGAAATCTGGAGACTACTGGCAGGCTTTCGGCCCCCGTCAGGAGAGTGTTTAGAAGGTCTTTTGGGCTAAGATTGGACAGGAAGAGGGTGAGTGACCCTCCTCCAAGGTGAGGATGTTTTTAAAATAAAAAATGCATTAAATTAAGAATTAGGGGGATTAAGTTTCCTTTTTAAGATGCCCACTGGTGGGGAAAATAAATGCTGTTGCTGCAGAGATTTCATCATGAATGAGTGGAGTATGTCGCTCATCATTCATGGGAATAACTGGATATCTTTTATTATAAGATTTATAAAGACCTTCTCCTACAGGTAAGTAAAATAAGTTATGATTCCTTTTCAAGGCAAAGCTGCACCAACAAAGAAGATGGCATGTCATCCCAAAGATGAGATAATAGAAAATCCGCAGATGGCAGGGTGGTCCTCGATGGGGAAAAAAGAGCAATAGAACCCCAGGGCTGAGTGGGAGGTTTAGGCATCCTTCTCACCATAATGTTTTTAGATAGCTTTATAGCACGAGAGAATCTTAGAAGAATGTGAAAAAAAATGCCTTAACCAGAACTGATGAGGGAAATAAAACAATGAAAGCAAGACATGGTGTTATTAATATTGTTCGCAGCTTCTTAGATACCGAACGGAGAAGTCAGAGAGCCAGAAGCAAGTTCAACCAACCTAAGTAACAGATTTCTTCTGAGTAAATTCTCCACTCAGATTTACAGCCTCACACCAACTATGTCAGTATTTCCTTATGGTTTAACTTTCTTTTTTTGTTCTGTATCTTTTTTTCCCCCTTAGAGTGTTTTTTTCTTAGAGTTGGCGGGGCAGTGATAAAAGCAAGTACATTTAGTCAAAATTTAGAAAGGTAACGTGGTGACAGGGCACCAACGTGACTAAGAATTTGAAAGAGCAAACTTACCACATGAGTTGAGCCCAACCCAGGTTCACTTCCTGGGTCTCTTCCTCACCGACAGAAGGAAGTTTTTGCATCAGAGCTCCCTAAGACCCGCTCTAGGCCTGACATCGCACAATTTAAATGTTCTCCATGTTGTCCCAAAGACAAATCATCAATAGTTCAACGGTAAAGTTTGGTGGGGTTTTAATAGCACATACAGAGGAGTGGAAATAATTTTTATTGCATTTTGTTGTATGGTCTATTAAACTTGGAACAGAACTGCCATGTATTAGAGCATCTGTGGAAACTACAGCAGCTTAGAAAATACTTCTTGAAAAATTCAACTTAATCTCAAAGTTTGCATTCACCTCACACTAGGTCAAAGGATACTAAACTGAGGTCGGGCATTGCTGGGTTTAGATTTTACTCCTTTTGACTTTGGAATGCTGTTGCTTTTGATTACTTCAAAGTGAAAGGAGGACCTCCCTAGTGAAGTAAGGGATTAAGTCTCAGCACAATGAAGCTACTGGCAGCTACTGCAGCATGAGTTCGATCCCTGGCCAGGGAGCTGACCCACACGGTGCGGGAGACCTCTCCTGTCTCCCTGCTGCTCCCCTCAGCAGTGTATTTCAGTCAATCCACCTGTTCTGCTCCCCACTATGTCTCTGGTGAATCCTCTCACCCCTTCCCCACACCTCTGGCCTATACCCCAGTTCTTATACACATAAATAAACCTTTAAAAAAAAGTGAAAGGAGGGTTTGGGCTAAATGTTTCTTAGATGATTTCAGAATTCCCTGTTCTGGACGCACTGAGAGAATGTGGAGCGATAGAAAAACCAGGTCGTTGCTATTAGTGAGACCTCTACTGAGAAACATCTCTGCAGCTCAGTGCTGTGTGGTCACCCAGGTTGGCTCCTTGATACTCTGTTAGCATTCAGGATAGTTCCAAGTATAAAGATGCATCTAAATTGGAGAGGAGACATAAAAGCAATTGGAACGTAGGGAATGTCCCTAATTATTCTGAAGTCTGCTCTGATTTGTCATTTACTCTGGCTTGTGGAAATACAGAATTTCCATGGCTTACATGTAACAATCTATCTAAAAAGAATCATCTTCAGGTTCATCGTACAGCATAAACTATCTGATTTCTGTTTCCATCTGAGTTTTAGCTGAAACACCCATCAAATCCTTCCAGGTCTTCAGATTCCTTGGAGACTGCCCCTGCAATCTTGTTCACAGCAATGAGCAAAGCCCAAAATACTAACTCGTACAGAATAAACCCAAGGGACAAAACTTCACCTTAGCAGGGAATCCAGATAAGCCAAGGCTGACTCCTGAATAAACCAAGAAAATGAAATTACTGCCATGAAGGGGCTTCCAAGCTCCCTCTAGAGGTGAGTCAGATGCGCAAACATCTATCTGTCTGTCTTGTCAGTAGTGTCAATTACATCCAAATTAAGCAACAGATAAACCCTGAAGCCAGGGCCTCTCCCACATAAATTCTATGTTGTTAACTGGAAAAAGAAAATGAGTTTCTAGAGAAAAAAAAATATGGCAAATGATTACATTTCTAAAAAGCTAAGTGTATTTATGTGGACATGCGGCATTTATAGTACATTTCTAGGGAGGAATATCAGCAAGATGCCAGCTTACTACTTTGTAGAAATAAAGTACATATGGAACTATTTTATTTTGATCTATATTGTCAAGTATGCAAAATTATGCATTAATAATTCAGAAATTTAGAGATGACAGGCCATGTTGAGATTGTTTAAACATGATGCTTAGGAAATTGCTTTAAAAATAGTTGCCTCACCTTTATGTCTCTGAAGTTCCCCATGGCCTTTAACTGATCCCGGACTTCATATCTGACATATAACTGGGTCACTGAAGAAAATATTCTTCAAGGAGGTAAGTGATGTATACATTCATTCCAGTTTTCTTCTAATGCCATTTCCATGGTGACTATGCGTTGTAAATGGCTAAGAACCTACAAGAAATAGCAAGTGATGAAAGTCAGATAATGAAACATGTATTTAAGGGTGATTTATTCTTTATTAATTCCTCCAATGTCCAGACCACTTCCCAGTATAACAATTAGTCATTTAAAGTAATATTTTGCTTTATTAGACAAATTTGTTTCCTATAGCAGGTGAAATGAATGCTACAATGAGCTACCCAAACCAGGAAATAGTGATATTATGAAATCATACAATGAATTTCCAACCACCAGCGAAACATGGAACCTACTTTAATTAAATGGCATAAAACATTGAAATATGCATTAATACCATGCAAATCAATCACTTAGCAATCTTAGGTTCATTTCCACGGAGTTTTAGGACCATTCAAAATGATGTCAAATTCTGGAGTTTCTGAAAATTGAGGAAACTACTCAGCACTTGGCTTGTACACCGAAGTGCAGGAAAACTAGAATCCACTGTGCTGGCTCACTCAGCCTCGGCAAGGGTATTCTCACTCTGCGAGCCAGTCTGAACCGTGATAGAATGAAGCTTGGACTGAATGATGCCTTTATTTCTGCATGGCATTTTCTTCTGCACGCTATTTTCTTCTGCACGCACATTTTCAGATTTCTGATCGGAAGTCAGCCAGGGTGCTTAAAAAGGTAGTATTAATTTGAGTATATTTATTAATATATTAAATAATATAATCTTAATATTAATTGGACTTAAGTTCATCAATACCATATTATCTCTGATTTCCTCATAATTAAATAGAATGTATAAAAAAGTACACACAAGGTTTGCATAAATACTTACAACCAGAAATTACAAGCAAAACTCTTGATTATTATACAATATTATGTAAGATTTTCTTGAAATGTATAGGGACTCTAACTATATCTGCAAGCAGACATTAATCAGAGCTAGGATCATTTTTCAAAATGTAACTAGTTCTTAAAGAATCTCAATGTATAAGATTCTATAATCAAGTAGAAAAGCATATCAGCGTATTTATAATGTTCTTTCTCGCTACACCTAATGTATGAAGAGAGACTGTCAAGTTACCTACAAATCGTGCTAAGTATACATCTTGTTCTAACAAGAGAAGTCTCACAGTTAGCTTATAATATAATAATAATTCTTTTCACTGTTAGTATTTACTTGCAAGTTGAAAAGGCACTTGCTTGAATAATAAATTATATGGTCAGTTTGTAAGAAAAGATAGAATTCTTTTTAAGGATACACGTGAAAGTAAGAAAGCACAGGATCGACCATCAGGTGGTCTGGGGAGTTTAAACTGAGATTTTGGTAAGAAAATCACAGCACCCTACAGCTTCAGCAGTAGCTCTCCAAAGTCAGAGAGAGAACTGTTAGCAGAGGCAGAAATAGCGCCAAAGAAATTTTTTTTAAGGCTTCGAGTTTATTTATTTATTTTTTTTATATAATATATATTTTTATTGTAATTTATGTCTTTTACATTTTGCATTCCCCTTGGGTAGCCCACCACCAATTCACCCGTGATCCATCTCCATGGTCCCTTGTGTTCTTTTTTATTCCATTTTGTGCCCTTTCCCTTCCCTCCCTCCAGCTCCCTCCTCCCCCCCTCCCCCCCACTGATTATCTCTCTCCCACCCGGCCTCCCTATAGTCCTGTTATAAGTGAGACCATTCGATATTTTTCTCTTTCTTTCTGGCTTATTTCACTGAGTATGATCCCCTCTAATTCCATCCATGTCGCTGCAAATTGCATGTGTTTATCTTCTTTCCATGCT